>OW804100.1:9698645-9913645 GCA_942159475.1 Sthenelais limicola | reverse complement strand
CACCTATCAAACCCAATACACAAAAGGCGTATGCCTAGTATCAAAGACAAAGTTTTGAATACGTGTAATTATAGACAAAATATTCCCTTGCCCGAACATGTCTTAGCTACTTTAACTTGATCGTTAGATCAACCTTGTTTATGTGTCTTTCAGTTAAGTATAATAGATAGACAAAGTATCCTTCCCAGAGCCGAGAGCCCAGGCAGACCATTGGCCTCGGAGTTGAGGACAAAGCCTATCGATTTACATTTTAATCTTCATTTCTTGACGCTGCTAAGCCAAGCCCTAAGGTCATATATTGAATGGAAAGAGGTGCTAGTAACAGACTATTTATTGGAGGAGCTTCTTGCAATATATATATCTTTCTAATTGTAGAAATCCTCAACAACAGACAACTAGTCTTAGTTGAGACTTGGTGCCTTCACTTCGAAGTGCAATGTTTACGACCGTCATGATCATCCATGTAAACACACTGACTCGATCGAGTTTTGGGAGTGTTCATTGTCCTGTGTATCTGACTCCAATAATGGCGTTGCTCTAAGTTAGATTAAACATTGTGATTGACTTTCACGTATTATCTACAAAATCACTCGCGAAGAGACATAAATATATCCGTAAATACCTTCATTCACAGTGTTGTCATCCATATCTGGCGCCTTGTACTCCACGGAGATGGCGGGAACGAATTACTGATGTCGTAACATTTTAACAAGCCCATAGTACCAGAGGCTCCATTTGAATGTTGAACACATTCTAGAGTTATAGGCACTGAACATGAATTTAGTAATTGTTTTGGTAAGTACCATTTCTTATTTCACGACATTACAATTAGGTCAAGGGGCACCCCCATATCGATGACGTCAGGGTCACCCCACATCGCATGTTGTCAGCCGACTACGGAGAGAGGTAAGTCTCAAACTTACTTAGATATTCTGACTCTTTTAACTCTTATAGTCATTCAAGACATATTGAAATCGATTATTGCTATCATTTGTGATTGGTTATCGTGATTTTAGATATGTTCTTGATGGAGATCTTTTCATAGGACCGTTTTCTTTGCGCTTGTGTCTGTGTCTCCGACCCGGGTCTCCGATTGGATTCCGTGTGTTGACGATGACAATTTGAGCGTAGCCGTAGGAGCCCCCGCCCATTACCGTATTGCGCAAAAAAGTGCTCTGCTCTGAAAAGAAAGGCGTATACACGCTCGATTATGACCGGATTCTCCGTGTTTGGGGGTCTTGAAATCAATAAGCTACTGGCAGTACTGCATCCTATTGTTCCTCAATTCTCAAATAAGGTTGAGGCTATACTATATAGTTAAAGTACAGCCTATAATTTAGTATAATTTCTGATATAGCTTGATATGGCCATTATTTATGGGACTGGGTGGCTCTAGTGGTAGAAATGATCAATAATCACAATATTATAAGCCTATGCTGACGTGTTACGTGGGAAGTATACACTCTGAGTCTGTCAAATGAATGGAAGTTGTCATGATTCATGAAAGTCAAACCACTAGGGCCTCAATTCTAGTTATGCCTGGGATGCTAGCTTACGCCTGATAATAAACGAAGCAGTTTCCTCGACTACGAACACCGAACTCGGGCTCATGCAATACTCATTATTGACAATTAGTGAACCATGCAGTTCAACAGTTGAACACGTCGATGCCTGCATTTTACCCTGACCGTGCCCGAGGGCTACTGTAATATATATAAAGTTGAGTGTGGATGACTAATTCATCCAGTATTTGATGGGTATATTACATATACTCTGATACATTGGAGTCTATGTGATTTCCAAACCTTGTGCAGATTTCTTTTTTCTTATTTAGTATTTTTATACAACACATCTTCTGTAATAACAACAGTTGAGTTATCAACAAACAAGTACATGGTACAATGAAGTTCTAATAATCAATTATCATATTATTTTGTGGACATGAGATTATCAGCCTGTCTGAAACTGTCGCGCAATACAATTTCTTTTAAAAAAAAAATCAATTGTGGGCATTAACATTGAGATATGGGCTCACAGATGATAATTTGATACAGAATAACCATATTCTTCCGCCCACCGCTGTGTCTATCTAGACCTAACTCTATTGAACAAAGTCCAAAGTAAGATCAGAAATGAAAGGAAATAAATTTAGAAAATATTAGTTTGGTAAATCTAGTGGCAGCGTGAAGGTACAGCATGCTCTTTGTTTGTGTATGATTGGGGTATTTTGTGGCAGCGTGAAAGTACAGCCTGCACTTTGTTTGTATGAGGGTAGTTGGTCTGTGGATGTAGCGGCAGCATGAAGGTACAGCATGCACTTTGAAATTTGTTGGTTTTGGGTTATATGGCCAGGGGATTTAGTTGTATTTTGTCATGTTTGAGGAGGTTTTTGAACTGTTTGTAAGAGGGTGTGTTTTTTTCTGTTGATGTGAGCGAATTCCATGCCTGTACACCCTTGTAGCAGGGTGCCTTTTTGAGTGATTCAGTTTTTGACAAGGGTAGTCTGAGGTCATACGTATGTTGTAAGCGGGTGTTTCTTCTGTATGTGTTGTTGCTTGAGGGTGTCTCCCTGGATCTCCTGTTCATAGGCCCAACAGGTGTCTTGCCCTCCTCCATTCCAGTGCATGGTTCCAGCCCTAGGGATGGAAGTATGCCAGATACAGATTTGTGTTTATGTGTGAGTGTAATTATTCTAGCAGCCCTTGCTTGGATGTGTTCAAGTTTGTTTGTGTTAGCTTGTGTTGTGAAATTGTATATGGATAAGTTATAGTCAAGAAGATGTAGTATCATTGTAGATTTTTAGTGTTGATTGGTTGGTCAGCATGTGTCTGATGCGTGCCAAGATGTAGAGTTTGTTGTTTGTTGATTGTGTTATTGCATTAACTTGTTTCTGTGCATTAAGTCTGTGGTCTAGAGTGGTGCCTAGGTATTTGTAGAGATCAACTATGTCCAGAAATTTAGCCCGCTAGAGGATATTATTTTCTTTTCTGTTTTTGTTCTTATAGTTGTCGTTTTTCTCACTTTTAATGACTGCCCACCATCCCGCCCTGCTTCCTCCACTCTCTCTTCCTTGTTAGTGTTTGTGTGTAATACCTGCTCCACACAGTACCGCCGTCGCCGCTACTGTGAGAGCAGGGAGGGAAGCATGAGCATGGTGGTAGTGGCCAGTGGTGCCGTGTGCAAAAGTTTGAATGGAATAGCCATAGGACCAAAAGAAGTGCTGATCCTGATGTTTGTGTACCATAAACATATGTCTTCCTCCAGTAAAAAATGTAATATACAATTATAGCTTTCGATTGACACCAACGAGTTTGCTGTACATGTTGTTAAAGTTGCTTGATTGGATGATCCATATGACCTAGACATTACTGGGAAAGACCAAGATATCCTGCGACAGCTTCAATTTTTAGTTCAGTGGCAATCCGCCTCTTCTCAGAGGGCGGGTCGGTCGCTAGTGGTCTAGCTCTGTGTTGTGTAGAGTCAGGTTTGATGAGGTGGGTGGGGTTGTTCTTTTTGGTGTGAAAGCTATGATTTTGTTTTTTTTTGTGTTTATTGTGAGCATTTTGTGTACAATCTTTAGATTATCACGGGTGACCCATATTTTTCAGTTTTCCAAGTGTGTATACATATTAATCTACAAGTTATATGAAAAATTACATTCATATTTCATTGTGAAATTAGATTAGCAACGTGGTCTTATTTTGTCAGTTGTGTACCCTCATGTGAAGCGTCATGCAAAGAAAAATGTTATCTGCATTTTTAGAGACGAAATAGATCCCAAGTAACCCTGATTAAGGTTTTCGGAATATTCCTAGTATCACTATTATATGGATATTCCAATATAAACCGCTTAAAGTTTTAGATTCACGCCATTTTTATGACCAGAACGGCATCACGTTTACTAAAATTTCAGAAAAATGACATTTATTTCCTTATAATCTTAAATAGTCGCCTTTGGTATCACCCAAATATAGTTCCTTCTTCAAATACGTTCCTTCACTCAACTCTCAGTACAATGTTTAGTACGTACTGAAATTGATCTATCCGTCCACGAACATGCACTACAGATCGATTATATCACCACAACCTATTATAATTATATAATCAATGAACGCACTGTCATATTCTTTGGACTGTGGGGTGAACTTTGGTTCCGATTTTATGCTGATACCAGACATAGCGCATGCCATTAAATGTGACGCAAATAAGTCTACATGTAGGGTGCCGGTATGTACATGTATGACTATGGATCGTCAACTTTTTTCGGGCAATTAATACAAGCTTGGCCATGCCTGCCCACATTGTAAACATATGAACCCGATGTGGTAATACGGTATACATCATCTTCTGCTGACTATTGACAGCTGGTGTAATATACTGCAGCTGACTGCTGACTGCTACTGTTCAACTAGAATGCGCATCTAAATAAAGACATCCCCACTGTCTCGGTTTTGCTACTTGTTCGTGTTTCACAGCCCTATGGTATACAGAATGGCAAGTGGAAGTCACGGTAAATACAGCAGGTTTAGATGAATGTTTTATTTTCGTGCATTCGATCACTTATGGCACTCTAGCCAGACTGGGAATATGACTGCCAACTGGATAACAGACATTTACTACACTCAGCCTCTAAACAACCTCAAAATGCATTAATTATTTATTACAATGTACAGAAATTAATATTATAGTTTTCCTCAATGTTCGAAAAGAAAATGTATACTCAGCTACGGTAGACGCTTTAATTACTTAAGGGGATAGTTATCGCTGATTTGTTCTGCTGTAAGTCATCGTTATCCTTCCTTTACTTTAGAAATATCATCTCTTATTCGTTCTGATTGGAGAAAAATGCGACTCGTTTGACTTCATCGCAATCCTCCAAACAGGCTAAGAAACGGGAAATCTTAAAATAGTCTGTCAGTGGTTATTTTCGAACACAACCATGAGCCATCAAGCTTATTTCCCCTGCTAGTCGAGTTTTGCCTGAACGAGCCACAGTGTGTATTGGAGAATGTTGAGTTACAGTACTTCCAATCATTGACCATTTTGCATGCTGTCATATGTTTTGGATTTACTTACCCACCTCTGACCACGTCAACGGTAACTCCTGTTTCACTTTTATTGGAAAATAACTGAATATATTGTATATCTTTTCCCCCGAAAAGGTGAAACCTTCTGATAAAAATTCTGCTTTGTTAAATCTTCAATATTTAGGGTTGGGTTTCTTGGCGTGTACCTTGCTGATCGTTTAAAATTGCTATTTGGACATAATATCAGAAGGAAATCTTTTTAGGTCCATCTACCGACCCCGTGATAGAAAATCAAAATGCCGAGGTAGGTTAAGTGTACGGAACTTGGTGATGTGATGTATTTGTTTTACCTACTCACACCTATAAAGTAATACCGAATGGATTAGGCGCACATGATCCAAATTGTAGCACGAATAGAACACTTTATTCACCTCCATGCTATTAAAGATCTTATTCAGAGGAGAATGTTTGGTTAATTCAGATTTTATTCCAAAGTTTTCTCTCAAGTTTGTGCCATGTACCATTCGGGATATTTGTATTGATTCCAGTTTATTAATAGTTCTCTTCTAAATCTACAGCGGCGGATTAGCTCTAGCTTTTTTAAATATAAACACCTCGAATAGGTTGGTTTTTTTATCGATTTTGCTGACTTTCAAACCCCAACTCTATATATCAAACTTTGCATGTTGTACATCTAAATGCATGTTATAGCCAATGTTACTGTGAGACATTTGTTCTGAACAACACCAATAATACATCGATTATTAAACTTGTTGCATAACGGTTTGGCGGGCCACAACCACTGCCCATGATTACATTTGCCGATATCATGATTATTTTCTATAGATTGTATGTATTTTAATTACTCAAAATTCTATTCTTCGAAAGAGATTTCGGGGTGTAAATAATGTTCTTGCAACGAAGCCGTTGTAATTAGTGTTACACTTACAGAATGATTCCCTGATCCCTCTTGCAACATAAGTAAATAATTATGTGATGCTCCAACAAATTAGAGTTTTCATTTCCAGACGGTAAATTATTTAACTCTAGCTAGATTCCTGTTATTTCTAGACTGGTATTTTAATGTGAATGTCAGTATCACGTTATTCACCTACTAATATGCGTGCCTTTTCGATTGGCCTCAAATGCCCATGTACAGACTTGTCCCAGACTTTCCCACATTATTAACATTAAATTTTATTATGAAGCCGCAACACAAACTGAACGATTACGGCTTTAGCAACCTTTGTCATTTCCACATTCACTGAGTTGTTTGCTATTCATTGTTTAATTAAGACCCTTACGTCACCACGCCAGTGGACCTTTCTCCACACAAAAGTCAAAATTAATGTTCCTATACTTTGCTTGTATTTACTAGTCTCCACGAAGACTATAATTTAAAATAGACAGTCTTTCCAGTGTCCTATGCTAACGTTTCATGCAGTCATATTTCCCTGTTCACCATGCAGTGGCCGGTTCCGAACTATAGTGATGCGGTGACAATATCCGAACATCTGTTTATGTACAATGTACTCCGTAGAAGTGTAAACACGCACATTAATCCACTAACGTGCAAGTCTGCCTTCTCTTAGTTAACATTGGTGAGGACATGTACATTTTTGTATATAATGAATTAGCATTTTATGTGTGTGACTTATTTCTGAAAACATTTGATGTATAGAATGTGTAACAAAGTCCCCTCATCCTTTCAGTCGCCAAATTTCCCTAGGGTATTTGTCTTTACTTGCATATTATTTTTAAGCAGAAGCGAAAGACTAAATACCACTTTTAACTAGCGTAATGGCCAATGTAACGACTTAAATGAAAAATGTTTATGGATGCTGACAGTGGTTCTAAGTATCGTATATGGTAATTGTGGCTAGTCATTGTATTTTCCCATTATAATGTGCTTCTGTGGTAATATAAAGCACGAGAAACAGATGGTCGTCACACCACATTTGGGTTTAAGGCTCAAGGAGGACAACCCTGGCTCACATTCCATGAGTCATTTTCACCAGCAAAACGGGCTCGACTTCGGACATTGGTCTGAGTGGAATTCAAACTGTCCCCTGCACTTATATCTAGGAACTGACAAGACAAGATATCTACGCCTGGCCCCCAAAAAACCCTTCCCCAAACCTCTCATGGTACTCCGTGTCCTTCTATCAATCAGAACCACTTAGTGCTCTCCGTTGTTGGAATGGCGAGCGGGAACCATTGTTTTGCCAGCTGATAGAGATAGAGCTGGGTGGTACTGATTAGTGCCATAGCCATTCCATCATCCCCTTCAGTTTCCTTTCTCCTTGACTGAACCTTGACTTATCAAACAGATAGGAGAGTAATTGTTGTTTTTGATCCAGCTGCTGCCTATTATATACATCAGTGCAAAGTCCCCTGTTTTTGTTCCATATATACCGTACTGCATCTACGTTAGTGTGATTGGACCACTCTTGCCCGCCTTCCTGTATGATTCTTGTTCGGTATCTTCTAACACCAGCTTCACAACTTTACCTGTATTGCGCATAAGATAAAAGTTCTCTTAGTACATGTACATCATAATCGGGAAACTAGGTAAATATTGTCAGTGCGTCGGCACGTTGCATTCGACCCGTCAACAGTATGAAAATCCGAAATTACTGACCGCGAAATTGCACCTTTTTTCAACAATCCGCGAAATATTTATCTGCGAAATTATCGGTCTCTATAGTAGTTGTTCGGGCTTCAGACAATGCAATTATTCATTCATGGAAGACATGTAGACAATTTATGATACTTTTTTAAGTTATAACCGATGTTAGGACAAATTCCAGAATTTGTTTACGTCAAATTAGTAACGTAACAATCTATATATAGATGACTGGTAGATTTATGAATGCAGTTTACCTTCCTTTCCATAATTGTGTTCCTCCAACTATGTGCGCCAATGGATCCATTCTGATGAAGAAACTTAAATTATGATGAGACTCTTTTTGTTGACCGCTATCCCCCATCACACATATATCCCTTTTTTCTATTCAAGAAAATTATCCTCATTATTGTGATCTTGCATAATAGTTTTCAAATAGGTTTCATACTGGTAGAATGTATAAGTACTGTATAAAAGTAATGCATATTATGCAACATTCATTAGACATTTATACTAATAATTTATGAGTATTTCCCTTCCCTTCAACCAATGATATACAAAGGGAAGGTTGTTACATATTCAGCAAGCACAAAATCATTATTGCAATCGTGTTTCTGTATGGTATGTAAAATGGATAGAGACCATCTTATTACTCATTACTTCCTTGAGATAAGATATACACAGTTCCATATAATTCTCCAGGCTATGTATTTCCGTCTAAGGCTGAAGTTAATTGAGATATTTGATGGGGAAAGGTCTTATTTACGAAAGCTCGTTAGTTTTACATATTCCACATCTGATACACATTTCTATCGTTTTTGGTTTGCGAGTTTTTGTATGAGTTTGTTTTTCTTATGGATCATAAAATGTGAAAAATATTTTCCTTGCAGACGATCAGCAGAACGGCTTCGACGAGATAATTTAAATTCTACAGAACAGAGCGAAGGAGGAGTAGCTTTGTCTCGGGTCATCAAAGCCAAGATACCTGAGAGGTAAGTGCAGTAATATGGTGCGCCATGCACGGTTCACCATGCGGCCTAATGTTGCCTGTTTCGCATTCTCAAAGATGAGTTTAAAACACATAATGATGATGATGGCACTCATTTTTCAGGTTCTTTTATTAGGATGGTACTATCCATATCTCATGGATGACCGAATGCTTTGATAATGTTGAATTATGAAATGGATGGCTCCAGGAAGAAGAGAAACAAAGTCAAAACAATTAGATAATAGAATACTGTTCAAGTAATGCTACCGACCAGATGTTGCCAGCTTCATGCCATTACCAATGACATAGGGGCATATACATGTATAACATATTTGGTTGTCATGGCTACATCAATAATAAAACAAATTAAATCTCTTGTTTGGCCCTAAAATTGTAAGTATACCAAATATAAGATGATACATTCGGTATGATTTATGATTTAAGAGTCGTTCGACCTATAGTAAATTCAGTATACTAGTAATTATTTTTCTATGCATGTCATTGAAAATCTAACCGATTCCCAACGAACCGACGGATTCAATCCAACCCTATTGATTAAATCGGTTGACCAACCTTCCTCATGGCTTACCTTGTATCTTCCAGTGTTGATCCAAAGGAACTTACCGATATTAGTGAGCATGCACTTGGACAACTAGATATTCACGAAGCCGACGGATCTGACGATAATTTCGACATCATGTCTCAGACAGCAGGACGTAAACGTACACGTAATGGCCACACAGACGACTCCCCTGGTCGGGAAGATTCTCCATCCGCCCCCAAAAGAACTGTACGTATCTATTGTCATACGTCTACTGCTGTTACCATGCTTCTGAATGCCACAACATTGTTGTTGTAAAATGTATTGGGTTTTAGAATTCATCCATATGTCTTGGTTGGAGCTTTGTTTCGCACCACAAGGCTCTTAGATAATAATTTGATTATTTGATTATGGTAGAATCACGTTTCAAGTACTTCTATTCAAGGCCTGAGTATGCTATTTTATGGAGTATGTTGCACCGTCTAATCTAGCAACCTTTGTCAT
Organism: Sthenelais limicola; assembly: GCA_942159475.1. Taxonomy (NCBI): domain Eukaryota; kingdom Metazoa; phylum Annelida; class Polychaeta; order Phyllodocida; family Sigalionidae; genus Sthenelais; species Sthenelais limicola. The sequence goes on along the minus strand of OW804100.1, from coordinate 9,903,959 downwards.
TTCCACATTTACCGAGTTTGCTATTCATTGTTTGAACCATAATTTATTATTAGTCTATACTTTAAATGGATTTAAGTTACGGTCATCGATCTGTACCACATCAATACCATGTGTGCTAAATCTGTTTCGTAATATTAGCTGAAAAATAGTTAATAACACCAAGGCTAGTAAATTGCTTTCATTCTTTCCTTAGCATGACTACTTTTTTCATGTTTCCTAGCTGTTTACCCCAAAATAATATTTCTGTGTAGATTTCTGGACAACGCAAAGTCAGAGGGCGCGAGGTAGGACATCCGAGTTTACATTTGAAAATACTTTGTTGGGCTACTGATTGAATCTAGTCTTAGGCCTCTACCAACTTTATTTCAAGAAATGGGTTTGGTCGTATGGGAATATTGTATGATAATTAATGAGAATATGTTCCCCATATCGTTTGTACCTTAGAAATAATATATAATTATATATAATCACTCAAACTTAATAAATATAACACGTGTTACATGCACCACCAAACTATCTCAAGTTGACTCATTGTCACGAACATAAAAATAGGTTTTAAATCAGATGTATCAGTTCATTTTAACCCATCACCTCCTAATAGGATACGTTTATCTCGGTATTCGTTCACTTGACAATTCCACCACCAATACCAATCTATCTAGTGCTAATGCCATCTGCCAATTAAGGGACAATATATAATTGAGTTTAAAAGTGATGATATGGAATGGGTGTCCATATACAGTTTGTAAGGTGAATGAAGTTTCCTGCAAATCATGCGTCCAGTACCCACGCCTAGCTTCCTCCCTAAGTCTACACACTTACCATTAGCTTTTATTATCTTCATTTTACTGGTGGACTTAGAAATGTTGTCTATATCACTGTCCCGGAGGAGATATCATAAGTTTTCCACTGATACAGCAGTTTCTACGAACTCACTACTCAATCCATAAAGATGATAATATCATTGATGCCGAACCTATTTGTGCAGGTACTCTCCAATTAGATATACAGTATTCGATACACGCCTTTTCAGTTTTGCTTTGAACATTTTTGAGTGGAAAATTAGATATCTTTATTTCACATATTTATATCGATTATGGTCTACAGTCCTTCGCGGCAAGAGTTTCCCCATATCATGCTATCGCCCAGGTGCTGCTTATACCAATGACAGTCCCCAGTTCTGTTATCCCTATTCAATATTATTTAGAGGTGGTGAGGTTTGATACAGACGTCCTTCTTGGATGTACATTAAGCAGGCTGGTTGACCCAGCATCATTGTTTTATCTCCATGTATATAATATAAAGTGTAATAATACAAATTTTCTTTTAAGGAACTCTGACTTAGTGACAAGAATTGGGTACTGTTATGGGACGGAAGCCTTCTAGCGTAGATCCCTGGCTTGTGTGTGCAGTGCTTTTTTCTTTTACATGACACTAATGGGGAAAATCTGGGGTCGAGTAAATTTTCTTTTTTATTCTCATTTAGACATGTACACAACCCGCTCCTTTATCGACGGATTCACTTGCTCAAGCTGAGAGAGACCGGGTAGATTATACCATCAAAATGACCAAAGAAATGGCCGCCTCGGGGGAAGGTAGGATTCAACTATGAATTCTTGTTTAATTTTGAGTCTTTTTATATGTAGTCAACAACAATGGGTGGAGTCTTAATGTAGGCGACATATCGTATGTATAAAGTAATTTCCCATGGAGCCCCCAAATTGAAATTATGATGTCTTGGTAAGTGGGAAGAATGAATGGATGATTTTTATCATTAGTTCGAGATATTTTATTAAAGTAATTGAAAGGAACAAATCGTCGGTTAACGGTGTGTAGATATTATAAGTTGATAGATGCTAGTGGGAGGTAAGAGATACGGTGTTTGTGAAATGGAAAGCAATATATACCTTTATTTACTTTTTAATTGCGTTGTGATTGGTTTCTAAGCATTTATGTGAGCCATGCAAATAACCTCTGGTACATTTTTATCCATACATTAAAAAGATGATTCGTTTGTCCTTTGGGGGAGTATTTCAATAGATTTGAATTTCTTAGGCATGCATGGGAAGACCAGGTCCAGACCTGACATGTACTACCTGTATTTTCTGTAACCTAGTCATGAAATAAAAGAATCTTATTATTATTATAAATACACCTTAGAAATGTGCTCATATTTCAGGTCCACGACCCGTCCGTGTCTATGCTGACGGTATCTACGACATGTTCCACTCGGGACATGCCCGACAGCTCATGCAAGCCAAGTCCTGTTTCCCTAACGTTTATTTGCTCGTAGGAGGTGAGTTTTGCTCTTTTTCCTCGAAGATATATCCTTCGAAAACTCTCATGATATAAGATAATTGTACTAAATAAGGCCCATGACATGGACGCTTACAAAAATTATAACCTGTAATCCCGATTTTTTCAGTAAGATTTGATATACTTAAAATTTTAGAGCCAAGCATGAGATTTAATTTTTTTTAATGAAGTTACTGATGTAACCATGGCAACTAACTAAGAATACTATGCTCCAGTTTACTCTGGCCATATTCCCACAACTTGGAGAGACAAAATTAATTTTGATCAAGTGACAGTGGTTCCAAACTATTCCCGACATTGTAGGCTCTGATATTATACATACATTTACAGAACTTGAATAAAAAGATATCAGGGTTCAATTGGGTGGATGTCTGGAAACATAATGAGTGTGGGCCTAACCTAGCAACTTGAGCTTTAGACATTTCTCATGAGCCTTTTTGATCTAAACTTTGAAGGTCCATGATACATACTTGATTGTTTACCTGTTTCCCAACATTTGATTATTTCATGGAAATGCTGATTATGATACCGTCTCTTGACTTCCATTTTAGTATGCAATGATGAATTGACGCATTGTATGAAAGGAAGGACGGTAATGAGTGGAAATGAACGTTATGAGGCCATACGTCACTGTCGCTATGTAGATGAACTTGTTCCTGATGCTCCCTGGACACTTGACGACGAGTTTCTTGAAAAACACAAAGTAAGCCGCTGATTGCCTTACTCTACACAACCTTTTAGTGTAAAGATAACTATATCCTGAATATGGTTGGGAGACGTTTAGGGTATATAATAAAATAACATTATTGCACATTTATTGAGACCCCATTCCTACTTTTATACCTAATGGCACGATGGAGGTTTGTTATCGATCGAGAATCGCACGACATCCCAAAGGGGTGGAGTGCGATTTGACCCGATGTTGAGATCGATTACAAACCGAACAGAGTGCTATTAGGTATTTACTACATACTAAATCAACAAGAGAACTCCATTTTAATAGCATTTTACCTTGGTTTTCATCGATCTTGTGGGTATTCGTCTCAAATAGCACATAGGTGTTATTTGACTTTTCAAATAGCAGTTAGCTATCAGAATAGCACCCCTCGAAATATCTTATGTATGTAATAATGATCCTAACAGTATGTTATGCATGTATATTTTTAGCAAATACTATTTGGTCAAAATATTATTTCAACATAGATACATTATATTATATAATAAGATTCCTTGAAACCAAAACCGTTGTGGTTATTTCTTTATGCCAGGGAGGTATATCAGTGTCAATACTCTTGTTGTCACTAAGTTGGTCAGTGTTATTTCTCCACATGTAACCATAGTTAGTAACAAGGCCCTTAATGTCTTTGTAGATTGACTTTGTTGCTCACGACGACCTGCCATATGGTGCTGACGGGGCTGAGGATATTTACAAATGGCTCAAAGATCGTGGAATGTAAGAACTCTATATGACATGGAAGCAATTATATGTCAAATGATATATATTTTTATAAATTACTGGATTGCCCTTGCCCATCGCAAGCGACAAGTGTTGCTATCCTCTGCCATGTGTTACAGTTACTTTCCTTTTTAAGGTTTGTTGCCACCCAAAGAACTGAGGGCATTTCCACCACGGATGTCATTTCAAGAATTGTCAAAGATTATGATCTTTATATCCGAAGAAATCTAGCCCGAGGCTACTCCGCCAAAGAATTGAATGTCGGATTCATGAAGGTAGGAATGGTGGTATAATATCTCTTTATTTCATCTTTTTGTACCATTTTCTCAAACTTAATTTTTATATGGTCGACCCAAGTCCTCTTTAGTGTAACCTCTCCTTACACATATTCATTATGTGCTTTTTACACCAGGAAAAAACCCTACAATTTCAAGAGAAAATGGACGTGATGAAGCAGAGAGGTAGACGAGTGATGGAGAAGGTCCAGGACAAGAGAAACGAACTGTTTACGCGCTGGGAGGAACGGTCACGTGATTTCATTGGGAACTTCATGGAGTTGTTCGGCCGTGATGGCCGCCTCGTCAGAAGTGCTGTAAGTCGTTATCATGTCAAGCTTTGCCAGTCCCTTAAGTCATGCACCAAATATTCCCCTCTCAAATTTAAGCTATCTATCCAAGAACAGCCTACTTTTAATACGTATTTCGGACCCTGCTGCTCCCGCCTTTGAGTCTATGCATTGGAGGTAAATGTTAAAGTCATCCTTCACACTTTCTTGAGTTTAATTGTGACTTGCGTTTAAATATTCATATTCAGATGCATATGATTCAGGTAAGCCCTACGCAGGTATCCCGATGCACTCGGTCCTGTACGGACTGGGTATTTACCATTGTTAATTTCAATATGGGGAAGATGACAATATCTTATTATTTCTTTGGTGGCGGTCACAGGAATAGATAATATTCGATCGAGTGTCATTGAGAGTAAAGGTGAAACAATGATAAATGATAAACAAATTGCCTTCTTCACATTCTCCGATCGCTTATTTGGTGACTGAGATTTTTCTCCACGTTTCTTATTGTGTTTTAACACAATGTATGCATTTAACTCTCATAACCCGCATTCTGTAGGGCTTCAGAGGGCAAACATATTGACTGACTGGAGTATTTCCAGCGGCGAACATATGAATTCTAACGAATGCATTTAGGTTTGGCTGCTCAGTGCAACTTCCCTTTCCCCAGTCCCGGTGCCTTTAAAAGTGTTCCATGGGAGCAAGGTTGAATGTATTATCTGTGGATCAGAACTCACCAAGCTGCTCCTTATTAAGACGCCAACTTTCTGTTCAATATTTCATCTGTGCTAGCGTTTGTTAACAAATCAAAGTGTTCTAACGCTGTAGATACATTTTAATTTGGTTCTACCGTTTACAAACGATTTGACCTGATCGAGCTATTTAGAGGACTAACTTCTTTTGAAGAACTTTAAATGCATTATCATCGTGTGTTCAACTCATGAATATTGGATTTTATAATGTCTAGATGATGTAACAGAACGAACAATGTTCTCCGTAGTGTAGCGAGAATGTTAAACTGTTTTATCGTATAAAAGATATCTGGACACATAATTAAAGTTTGCCTCCTTTGATCAACTATATAACATTGCTACGAAAGAATGTATACAATATTTACTAGTTTTTAAATTCACCAAAGGGTATCTTCCTACGCCCTTTGCTACTATCCTTCTCAATGTTCGGTCTGGAGTGGAGAGAGACGTCATTTGTGAGTGAGAAATGGAAATGGGTTTCTGTCTCTTGTCCCTTGGTTTTTTCGTTTCAAGAATCAATAAGTACCATATAACCTGTATTTGAGGTCACACCTCTATATGAAACCGCACCCCAAATCTTAGGTCTTGTTAAATTCCAGGACTATTTCCGAGGTTATACTATAGGCATGAACAGTATTGCCATTACAATGCCAGGAGAATGTCCAGTGCGGCAAGGTGTTCCTTTCATATGTCGCCTTCAAAGATTCGCGCTCCTGCTGGTTTAAGCGATTGGAGCGCTACTCGCCAGAAACCGCACCCTCATTTTTGGCCTTGCCTTTACAGTACACTTTATCGTCAAATTGGAACTGTAATCCAAGCCGCGGTTTCTAATGCACGTTTTACGGTATTAGCTTCCCCTGTTATTTGTGGGTCACTCGGAATTTGTATCCATACATTAAAAAGATGATTCGTTTGTCCTTTAGGGGAGTATTTCCATAGATTTGAATTTCTTATCATTTTAAATGACTTACTTGGGCTTCTCATACTATTATGTTTCTGTACATCATTGAGAGATAGTTAGAAGGGCCTAGTCTTAATTATCTAAATGGTCTGTGTTGTTCGCCCTCAATTGGTGAAATGACCCATAGAAGTTCCTTTTTTAAGCCGAGAATCCATGTCCATCCAAAAATCAATGCATTTGTTATGTCTATATCTAATAGACATAACAAATGCATTGATTTTTGCATGTTGCATTATATAAGATAATGTGTTGGCTCAACATATGGATGAGCGTTTCATACTTGAACATTCTTTGGGAGAATATGGTATTGTTGTGAGTACTTTCCTCCTAAAACCGCGTGACCTAATAAACCCTATGGAAACTACAATAAAGCTAAACATTCCTGAATCCTCTATCATTTGTCTAACACTAAAGTAAGCTCACTTCCTCTCATCGACCCTGAACTTGTTCAAGATGATGACGACAATATTGCCTTTTTAACCACACAGAACCAATGGCTTAACCGCGCCATAACGCCCCCTGTTGATGGCCTGGAAGACGAACCGCCAAGTCCTGATGGACAAAGTCCAGTACCAAGTCCTCCCAAGAAACGCGGCCGCGCCTCGTCGTCCGCAGCCAGCGAGGAATACCTGGACTATGAATCAGACGAGAGTGATGACGAGCTGGAACTGCGGGAGAGACAAGTGTATTAGCAAGTATTTACATGTAGCCAATATCATTGTCATTTGCCATTATGCTGGAAACGGGTGCTTAATAAGTCGGTGTATCCAAAAAATAATGCTGAGCATGATTGTAGATGTTTTTCACATACCATAAAATTTACTGGAGAGCAAAGGCAAAACCGCACCATTCGTTTTCACGAAGCACTCACTTCATTCATATACATACAGGCTGTTTCTATGTCAAAGTTTATACATATGTGATAACAACGACGGATTGATTCTGTACCGAGGTATACAAATTAGGTGTAGGTCATGTTTATTTGGTCGTACATATTTCTAGGCTATTCTATACTAGCTTATACTGCACATAGTCAATTTATGACTTCTAAGAGGGGTTTTGAAAGAGATATATTAGCATAATTAGGGTTATATTTAGGTACAGAGGGACTCTATATTTGCCTTTCTTAGCTTTTCTTTAGCGGGGTTAGATGAAGCTGAATCTATGGAACAATAAATAAGGGGTAATAATATGATAATATGATTAGCAGCAATAGAGTCAATGAAGGGACTAATATGATTATGGCAGAGCAATACCGTAATGACCTGATAAGTCTCGGGTTTGTTTTTCCCCTGTTTTATATTTATTGTTCAACTGTGCAAAACTGTTTCATTGATTGCATGTAAATGAACTTGGTTATATTTTTATAATGAAGAATTTTCATCTCCATGTTCAATCAATCCATTTATGCCAGCCAGCTTGGGAATTTGGAGTCACCCCGAAATTAAAATGGATTTCATTTTAATTTCCTAGTCCTAATTGATCTTTAAGAATCTGTGATTTCAAAGTTAATGTCTTTATTCAATGCTCAAGCCCACACCTCCCGTTCCAGTTGCTCGGGTCATTACGGTTAGTTCTAATACTAACATCTCTTATTCCGAGTTTCGGCTCTTCTTGCTAGTGCAAGGTGTTTGTTACTTAAATGTGAACCCAGTATCATGGTGTAGATGTAGAGTTTGGGTTGTTATTTGTTTTTATTTGAATGGAATGCAGCATTTTTAGCTTTAAGTTTTGGCTTTCATTTGTTTGATCTATAACGGTTTTATGTTATATTATTTCAAATTTCGCCTCCTTAATTGGGAAATTGCAATCGCATATATCATGATTTCAATGCCAGTCTTCGTCCGGGGATGAGCTTATGTGGTTTGTGTAGTTTCATGTAGCCGCCCATAGAGTCTACAAATTGGTATACTTGAAAGAGTTTACCCCCTCTTCCGATGGTATCTAATGATTATGTAATCATGAGTATGATAAGTAGGACTAGTGTCCATTATAAAGCATAGGTATGCCAGGCTTGGTTTGTGATTGTGCATCTCTGTGTGTCAGCCTTGATTGATCTGAAGAGCTGACAGTCGATGCACTGTCTTTAACCTATGTTATCCTGCAGGGTACGATCCATGTTACGATATAGAGGCCTTGTTAGACTTACATCATTAGTCACACCACATTTAACTGAAGACGGCATCAATTATTGCATTCACATGAGCATATAACCTTCCAGATTCCAGTCCTAAATAGAATCTAGACGAATGTCGAACACATTTCTAGTTTGTTCCAATGATACATATGTTAAGCGTTATTTCAATTTAAAGAATAAATTTCATGTTTTCTGTAAAGACGGATCAATTTATGTTGTTATACTATCATGAGGCGAGGCTGTGCTTTCATCCATAAGTCTTGCATACAGTGTACAATGCAGTACGTTGGTACAACCAAGGTAGAAAGACTTGCAGTCACCGTAAAACAACCACATCTGTCTAACCATATGCGTCTTAACTGTTTTCCGGTAGTTGTTAATATCTTCACTACTTGATCGTTTTTTGTTTTATTTTTACAACAAAAACAGTCTATAAGTGATTTATTTTCTTAAAAATTATGGGTGTAATCGCCGTTTTATTGCCAAAATTGTTTATGCTGATGGTATAATACAAGGTAAACACTAGTTGTATGTCCAAGCTTCTGTTTGTTTTGTGGATAATTTAGCGTCTATCAAGTAAAATTAAGCTGTGTTAAAATAGTTACATATTGGTTACGTTTCTGTCTATGGGCTTGCACCCACTTGTTCAAAATGTTCATCATAAGGTCGTAAGAGTTATAGCATGTAAATAATACTGTCCAAGTCTGAGTCGGTGTTTAAGCAATCATGAGAAAGTAACTATTTTAATGATAAAGACTGTGACTATGTCATGCAGTTGAGGACCAATTTCTGAGCTGTGATGCCAACTGTTATCGTCTTCACCGGGATGAACCCCACGAGGGTGTAAAATGTAAACAATAATAATAACATTGTCATCCATTCCTTGTTGTATGGAAACCAGTTATGGTAAAACCTAAGTCATTGCATGACATCTAGGTTGTCATTCGAAATGTGATTGGTAAATAAAAAGGGGAATGGCTAGAATATATTGTTGTTTTCTTCCATTTGGAGATCTCTGTTAACGTGATAAATATCGCTCAGGACGAAACCATTCTACATGACTTGCATTACTCTGCCCCTTCATTTGTGGCCGTCCCGCTAGGGGATTGTCTTAGTCTAATATAAGGACTGAGGGTCCTATGACACCGTTTAGAGGTTATACTTGACACACTACGGCAGATGTCAGCATGGTATAATACACTATGTTCGTACATGGTGGATTTAGTATCAAACATCAACGCGTGACCAATTATTACAAAGACATATTTTTCCGTTTATTTGATGAACATTGTTATCAACACAAAACGATTACATCATTTTCCTACATTCAGAGGGCAGAAGGCAAGAAGGCATTTAATAATTATATGCATACGCGACAAATACTCCAGTACATATACTCGGCTTCAACCCATTTTGAGATGGCATTCTTACAACAGAATATGCCTCCTTGCGCACCAGCTATTTAAATTTACTCTTGAACATGTTTTCCATATGTGTTCATACATGAGAACCCTGTAATGTGCTCATACATGAGAACCCTGTAATGTGCTCATACAAGAGAACTCTGTAATGTGCTTATACATGAGAACCCTGTAATGTGCTCATACATGAGAACCATGTAATAATGTATATATCCTGCAGTATGGTGGCCATGGCATATTCCCAAATTGATATGGATGATTTCCGCCACAGGATATATCATGTGCAAATTGTAGGTGTTTTCAATGCATTCATTCCCCAACGATTTACTGCTATTTTAGAGTCCTTTAAAAGTTCCTTAGCAGAGTAAATTACATTTTATGTTCTCTTCATGAGTATTTTGGGGTTTTTGTATCAGACAAGCACGTACACTCAATCCAATATCACAGTGAACTTTTAACTCGGAACAGACACACTAGTGGGATATAGTCTCCCACACCCACCCAATTAATTATGTTACATAAGTGGCACTTGGGTTAGTGTTATTTATATAATAATATAGTCTGTAGGGAACTTTCATTCATGAATGTTTAAGCGCTTTCGTAATTCCCTTACTTATTAGCTTGTGTGTGCATCAAATGCTTCTCGAATAAGTCCTTTATATCAATCCTCGCTACTTATGAGACTACATGTACATATTGTCCATCATGTTTTCTTGTATAGTATCCTCACTTACGTCAGTCAGTATCTGTTTAACCCCGACAATTAAATATACACATGATCAGACCCGCTTAATCATAATTATGTTAGATTTGGTTCTATAAAATGACCTTCCCAAATGGATCCGCGAAAATTAGTTTTAGAGTGATGGCCAATCTGCTTCACACAACTTCGTCTCCGTGAACGAAAGCTAAGTTGTCATGGACGTTTTCATCTACATTTCTATTTCTGTTTGCCGAGGGCCTTTCTTCATTGTTCTCTTTGACATTGGTCTCACTTTGGGCGGATATAGTTGGTACGGATTTGCTCCCTGTGGTATTGCTATCTACCTGAGCGCCCTTACTCTCACTCTTTCCACCTCTGCTGCTTGAGGGATCCTCCACCTCTACTCTTGTCTCATTGCTAGGCTTTCCTTCAATGTGTGGTGATGATTCGGTTGCTTCCACTCCGGCCTCTGGACTCGATCTGTGATATTCACTGATGTCTATTTCCTCTTTTTCGGGCTTAGTGGTCTCACACTCCGTCAAACTCTCTTGATATTCCTTGACATGGCGTAGTGCAACTCCTTTAATGTCGGATTCTTTCAGTGTCGTTTGCTCACGGCAAATTGGACATGTCTGTTTAGTTTCCAACCATGTCCATATACAGTCAAAATGAAAATAGTGTCCGCAAACTTTAATATAGCCAACCATGACCTCCGCTGGATCTCCGTATTCTTCGAAGCAAATAGGGCAGCTTATAATACACTGTGGCTTTGTGATGGCTTTCGTCGACGGACTCCTTCAACAGACAGAAAAGTAAGTTAATGACAGGAAGAAATTATTAAAGTTTAAACTTTTCCATCACCACTTCTTATAATCACTTGGACTTAATAACACTTCAAATTTCCACTAGTTCCGCCCTCATGCTACTTCTACTTCTACACTGGTATCAGAAGTATCTCTAAAATAATTGGAAAATACAACGGGCTATAATATTATGTACACATATATCAAAGCTCTTTAAACTTACATTTGTTTCTTAAATTTCCGTAAACTATTACGAAATTGGCTCCAGAACTCTGCCTTAAGTTTATCATTTTTCTGACGAACTGTCGAGCTGTCTTGAAATGCGAATGAGTCTTGAAATGCACGTCTTGTCACCTGACCACTGGGTACCAACACAGGCGGAACCCTTCCACGGCGCAAGCTATAAATAGAAAACGATCCAATAATGAACAAGAATGTAATAAAAGGGCGTTCAATGTGTTTCATTGTCTTGTGTTTTTTTTCCATTTGACATTATTATTAAATAATTGCATTCATTCTGTGTCCAAACAATGTGGCCTCTTCAATTCCACCATGAGTAATAATACTTTATACATAAATCAAGTGTTAATAATCATCAACAAGTCTCGACGCTATTTATAACTTGAACTCCAATAGCTATAATTGGCTTCACTAATCAAATTGCCAGAGCCTCCATACCATTCAGTCAACCGTGATCGGGTGGGAAGGGGGAATTCCTTGATAAACATGGACATATCATAAACCCTGCATTAGAAGCCGGGCATGTATTCATGTGATTCTATATTATCATTGATAAATAAGCATATGAGTGATGGGCCACGAATCTAATATTACTCAGAATGCGTGCAGAGCTAGACAGTCCTGTATTGATATATTATAGGAATATATATATATATATATATAAATAACTTTATTTCATTTGTATACATTTGTATTCTAACTACACAATATGAAACGGGATGGTCCTTTCAGGACCTGTAGTAGATCCTGATCTTCCAAGGTACCCTTACTAGCTAACAATTCAATAATCTTACTCTTAACATGTTGGTATTGGATTTATACATATTTGCACATTACAATGTAGTGTAATAATCATTTAATAAAATTGGCAGAAATTGAAAATTGAATAGATCGGAGATGCAAGATCTAAGGGCCTTCATAAATAATTTACTTTCCCCATTCGCCCCAATCATCATGAGGAGAATGGGTGATTAAAGAAGGGAGGTATATACAGAGGGAGTAGAAAGGGCCTATTGACTGAAGCAGCAGATGCCTGACAGGTATATAGTATAGCCACTTTATACCAGGTGATGCTGCAGTACTGTTGTCGGCAATAGTACCACCTATAGCCCAGGTAGTTTGATTGCCCTTTTCCAGCAACAGCATACTAGTGATACACTTATAAATAGTTGGCGCTAGAAGTGTGTATGTGCATACATAATCCCCTTTCTACTCCTTCTGTATAAATCGTATACCTCCCTGATTAAAGTAACCTGAAATGACATGAATCTTGGAATTCCTATTACTCCAAGCATGAATCAATGGCTAGATGTAGCCTAGTGTTTATATGTTCCGAATAGCCAATCTAATTGGTCAAGTGGATAGAGCATTAGACTTCCAAATGGGATATTGTGGGTTTGAGTCCCAGAGAGAATGCATTTATCTCATTTTCGAGTCATTTTTTTTTTAAGAAAATCACTAATATCTCCACACCTGAGGCTTAGTTTTCTGTTAAACTTACATATTTAGTTGTTGATATCATTCTCTTTGAATTGGTGAAAGAATTAGAGAGGCTAAGATCGAATTTAGCGAGTAAAGTGAGTTAAATGGGGTTCTGGGAGATAAAAGTTCTCTGGACCAGAGCTTGGGGTGGCAGTACTAAGCTTGTATTTATTTTCGTCAAGGTTCAAATAAAAGTAACTGAAATTCATGGATGTATACATGTGTGTTAGCATATTATACAATTCTTGGTGTACCTTTTACTGCAACGTTAACGCTTCTAATACAGAAATTATGATACTTATATATATTGTCACTAACGTTGCATAAAAAGTCCACATATTTGGTGATCGACTTAATTATTTCTTGAACAATATAAATCTACATTTTCATAGCGTTTGCTATTAGTGGAAAGTATGGAGAGAAGTCCACAAATTATAATACAATCGTACTTACAAAAATTGAATGATACAGCAACAGAAACAGATTAGATAAGCCGCCGACATCACACAGAAGCCTGAAATAAATGCATTTTGAGACAATTTTGAGATTAATTGATTTCGCATTAGCAATAATAACGGCTTAAGTTTTTCGAGTGCATATAAATAGGCATGATACTTATGCATATATATTGATTGGGAAGATCTTATATATTGTGAAGTAAAAACAATTTTCAATGAGATCGATTAATACACTATTTTTATCTATAATCATAGTAATGTCATTTTGCGCATGGAATAAAGCAAGTACGGGTTATCTAAGACATCTCTAATTTATTTAAGTTACTACTTAAGAATATATCTAAAACATAAATTATAACTGTACCTGCGATGATCACAGATACCGGAAACGGTTGAAAGTCCTGCATCATGTCGTTGTTGGCGGGACGACTGAAATAAAGTCAAACGAACATGCAGTCATTATATTTTTCAAGAATACGATATCTGATCGACAATTAAAAATTAAATTCTATATAGAATAACATATAAGCAACTCATCAACCTGAATAACATTCGTTTAGAAAAAGCAGTCTAATATTAGGTTGTTTCCACGATATATGGTGCATGACATCAAGTCCAAATTCATTAAAGAGAAAATTGATCGTCAGCCCCTCAAAACATCTTTCAAATAAGGGTAGGTATAACTTTGAATATTTGTATGATTCCTTTTAAGAATGATTTTATACAGTATCTGCTACTAAAGGTTATATGTCTAATTGCAGCCCGGAACAGAAGATATGTCGTATTATCCATTTACAACTTTTTTCAAGAGTCGTGACTGGAATGAACGACCTCACACCTCACATTCGTCTCTCATTTCTATGGAAATTAAGCTTGAATTTCTAGGTTTTGCGACCACCTGAGGCGTGGTTTATGGGTGTGTCAAAAGTTGAGACCACGTGTATTTTATCAATATAGTAAACTAAACTCATAGCCTATGTTGTTGACTTGCAATCAGGCCAATGACCCAATAGTGGTAAATTATGCAACAATAACGGGTTTTCATCGTTTCATTTATTTGTAGGTCTGAGAATAAAGACCAATTAAAACACACTATTTAGAACATCTCAACGGCACAGAATTAATATCACAAAATAGCATGGTGCAAACAATTCTATCACGCCCACCTTTTAATTACGAGACATACTGATAATTATTACATAATAGAATTTCAGAATTCGTATTAGGCTACATCACCGGTGTCAATTATAATTGCCATTAAAAGTCCAACATGCGGAACTAAAGTTAGTGACCAGGAAGATTAATGTAACACTGCAATCATGAAGGGAAGAGGAGCCCGCGGCTTGAGGAGCGCTATAGCTTTCATGAAACCCACTCAGCATACATCCCCTAAAACCTTCCCTAAAGCTGCATTCCCAGCTTAATTCTTCAAAAAGTGTGTTGTCTATATTCATTCCCGATCTATTGGAAAGTCACCAATGTATAACATTAAAGGATTTGGTGCTGTTCTTGCTGGTGTTCTCCCTGCCTCGTTATCGTCCAAGTTATTCATTTGGGTGACCTACTGAAATCCCACATTCATTTTCTTAAACTTTGGGAATCCTCAATGAAATTGAAAATCTGAATAATTATTGTTAAATATTGAAAATGGCTTATACAAATTTTTCAAAAATTAATGTTAGGATAGCACTGCCTCGACAAGCCGCTGACAAATTGCATCATTTTACCCACAATTACCATTGTAGAGGAACCCATGAATTCATGAAAAACTCACGGAATTCTAGGAAGTACCAATTTTTCTTCATTATTCATATGCTCCATTCTAGAGCACGATGCATATGGATCAAACAAAGAAAGAATTGACAAAAAAATAAATCGGTCTGTAAAAACCAAACCCCAAACCCCAAACCTTGTAACCTATATGTATGTATTCCCTTTCTCAAATATTTAATTATAAAATATTATTTAATTTAATAGGGGTATATCAGATTTGCTATAGCACCAACCCTCTGTTCCATTCACGAAATTGTGAACCTGAGGGTAATAAGGAAGAACAATGGGAGAAAATAAGGACAAAAGCATCTATTCATTGTATCTTAATTCAATTTATCTTTAAAAGACAATATGATGAGTCCAATTTCAATGGTCCCTTTTCATCTGAGATGAAATTGGACGATGATATACAAGTACTGTGCTTGATGTGTATTTAGATATTATTACTACATTATATTAGTTCATACATATAGATAATTTGATTTTGAAATCATCCAAGCCAGCAATGGATGATAGTACATGCTAGACACACACATGCAGTGACATACGGTATGTAATGGATAAACGGCCTACATGAAGATTGGATGCCACTGTACTAATCTATCAGATTAAATCAAGGTATATAGACATGGGTGAACGTGTGCAATTTAGCTGGGAATACAATGTGCAATTTAGCTGGGAATACATAACTACACTATATTAAACTTGCATCGTGCCTGCCTCATGCACACAAGCTCTGTATCAATATCAATAGTCGATAACGTGAACATCTATTTAGATCGAACCAGTTTCATGTAGGACATAGGCACCACTCTAACAAGAATTGCTGCATGGAATGAGGTCACTAGATCCAGATATCATGCATGGGGGAACTTTTAGCTGGGAGCATTGCATTATTAATTACATTTGGCAGCCACGGTATAATGACGAGCTGTCTTGCCACGTGCCTACATGACTGACTGTTACTGTACCAAAGTATTCTTACTCGTAGCTTGAGTAAAGACACGGGAACCAAACATCGACAGAAACAAAATAGGAGTCAATGCGTCAAAAATGAGAACGACCGATATTTGGGCATTGACTCTATTTTCAGAATATAATAGCCATACTGTTTTAAAGATGAATTAAATGTAAAAGAATCAAATTCGGAATGGGTGCATGCTGCTCGACCAGTTAAAAGTAATAATATTTTGTAATAATATTTTGTCATTAAATTTTGTAAACAGGTATAGATATCTAGGCTACACAATTGATAACAAGCTAATTTCTCGACCTCATTTAAATCAAAGTGATCTCTCACAAAATATATATATACTTCACTAAATTAAATTAGGTACTTGATCAACACAAAGGCAGCTCTAGTTATTTACAAAACAACAAAATTACCATGCTTTGATCATGCATGTAGACACTATTTTTCACAATACCCACCAACAGACCCTAGGTAAATTACAGAAGCTAAAATCCCGGGCTCTAAGGTTAATTTATAACACTCCTCCTGACGATAGCACCCTAAAATTCGTTATTTCATAAATAGAAAAATGGCACACCTTAGAGTATAAAACAAATATAGCTAAACAAATATAGAGCACAACCAAATCGGCAAATGAGGCAACATGATGCACCAGTATTAAAAGAGCCATTACCAAGATCCAAAATAATTAGAAACTCTGTGTTATACAAAAGCGCATAGGCTTGGAATAGAATAGAATAAAATAGAAAATCTTTTATTTGTCCAAGATAAGCTTACAATAAAGAGAGACAAATAGGTTGACATGCCTAGGCATCGAAAATGTCAATGCATTTGATCAATGAGCCAATCATTGCAAATTGAGGCTTAGCTTGTGATTGGCGAAGGTCCCATGATTATAGTGTCTGTGTATTCAAATGATATATACATACATGTACATACTTATTTTTTCGAGTAAGTTCTTTCTAGTGGCGAACTTTCTTGCATCTAGTCGGTTGCTTTGATAATTGTGTTTATGGCGCCAAATGAGAAACTTGTGAACATAATACTTGGACATTAGCATTGTATGTTGAATGTTTTCAAAAGGATATTACTATGTGGTTACCAAGAGTTTCTCCGGTCAATAATAATGATTTAGCCATGTATAAGCCCAGATGACAGGTGTTTTTCAATAAAGGATTGTAAAAAAAAAAAGTCGGGTGCGGTAATGGAACTTTTAAAATGCGGTTTAAAAAAATAAACTGCCCCGTGCAATGTCCTGCAAGTTTGATGGGCCATACATTACAAGAAATGATAAAACGGATCATGGCTATAGTAACATGTCATCAAGTGTAGAAATTAGGTGGTTCTCAAAATAGCTGATTGCCCATTTATTAAGGTTCGGGGCGGGCGGGGACAGGGAAGAGGAGGCGGGGTTCCATGCATGCATGGGGCCCTATGCTTGGCACACCCTAGCTATGCATGACACACCCTATTTTAGTATCTTTGATGCCATGCAGTAAACCTCCCTAGATCATGCTGGAAATATAATGATCAAGTCTAGGTCGATGAGATCAATTTAATGTTATTGAACAAAGTATATTCCATTTAAACGAGAGGATAATCCCGACACACCACTGAATCAATAAAATGATTTTCTTTCACAGGAATAAATCTAAATGTTTACACCAAGTTCCACCAAGAGGCTATAATTGACAACATATAGAGATTGATGTTTGAGATAGGGCCAGGCAATGGGTCGATTATTGATGGAGATCCAGGTTGGGACTGATCGACATAGAATCTAGCGGAGTCGTACGTATAGCACCACTTCTATATACATATTATCTGTAATGTTTGATAAGACGCATTTATCTACAGACTTTCTCCAAGTCGTCAGACTGGGCGGGGTTATCTTTATAATGGCTTAAGAGAGAACAGGTCACCGAACTTTGAGCTAATTCACCCTAATTGCAATATATTCCAGAAGTCCTTAGCCTATACAGGTGTCCGTATGTGGAACAATTTAAATGATGAACTGAAAAATATTCAGGACAAGTTATTATTTAAGGCCAGTCTAAAAAATGCTATTCTTTCAAATACCATTAGAATACCCGACTTTTAAAATGTACCGAACTGACTCATGAATATGCACTATTAACCCAACCATGACATATGTCAATACCACAAAAGTGACCAAACCAACTTCACCTCATCATCATTACTCTCATCCCATCTCATTATTACGTGCACTACTATAGCTAATAGCTAGTTTTCACCACCACATGCTACCAATGTACCAGTTATAAGAATCTATTCTCAACACCCAAACCCTAAAGGTAAATATTAATGCGAAAATTCAGGGTGAGGAGGAAGACCGGGCATGCCTGAGCCTTACACATTTTTTTGCTATGGCATATGCCAGCATATTTATTGTCCTGAATAAAAATATGTCCCCCCACCCCCACCCCCACCCCCCAAAAAAATATATAATATTAAGGAAATATAATCATGATTTGGAGGCTCGAAGATGAACTAAAAGCTGACAACATTTCAAGAGAAGACTTCCTATTAACTACAGGGTATTTAACTCGATGAAAGATTAAATTTTTGCAATTTTATTCATGGACTTAAGCAAATTAACTCACGTGCCTAAACAGACAAACACCCGAGATATTGTCTGTAGCTTTAACATTTTGTCCTTCATTCAATTAGTTCCTATAACTTAAGATAGATACCAGAAGCAAGAATATGGTCTAATTTCTAAGTGATTATGATTTTTGTATCATTGAATTTGAATTTAGAACCTTAAAAAGAAACATTTTCCTCCAAATGGTCATATTTTCAAATTCAAAAATATTCAAAAATATTTTAATTGTGCCATAGGCATTTTCTTGGGTTTTTTAAAGAATAAGAACCATCATGTCTGCATATATGTCAAACTTTAATTAAAAGAAGAGAATTAATTAAGATTTTAAAATAGATTGACTCCACATATTGTATTTCTAAGTAAAGAACTAAACAAAAGAAAATTTATTTCCACAATTAGATAGAAAATTCAGTTCTTGTCATTCATATAATCTTTTGACCATACATATTGAAATCATTCAAGAGTTTTATCACATTGTCATGTATGTATAAATTGGGTCTAACTTTACCCTAAAATATGTACTCCAGTTTACAGAAATGTAAAATATTTTGCCATAAATATAGTTGTTGACATAGCCAGTGAAAAATTGTGTTTGAGTGAAAAATATGGGCCTCTGTGTGATTCTAAAAAGTGTTCATGTTCATCCTTACAATCCCAGATATTTTGTTGAAACGGCCATTTTTTCAATGAAAATTGTTCAAATTTGGGACATTTAGGCTTTTAATTCTTCACACTGCCATTTCCACCATTATGATAGTACAAAGTTGACATAGGTGCCAAAAATTGACAAATTTAATTTTGTATGTTCAGCATGGCTCCCAATGCTGCAGAACCATTTACCTAAGAGAAATTGCAATGGAAACAGTTGAAAGTCAGGATTTTCATGACATTTCAGATGCAGTTACCATGGAAACAGCCGTTAATATGAAAAAGAATTCTTATAATTATGAAAGACTTGGAATAGTTTTTCTTAATCCAGTCCAGTATATTTTTTCATATAATTATGCATGTGACGTTTTAAATACGAATAGCCCTGAATCTTTTCTTTTATTTGATATATTATATATTATTCTATCACGAAAATTCATAAAGTTATCACGAATCATATGAAATAAGTTAAGCCAACTTTAAGTTTTAGTCCCTAACGTGGGGCGCACCACTTATAGTTGATTATTGTTCAAGGGGGGATATGGTGCATAATACATGTACAATTATCGTTCGTTACAAGCATGCACTCACACTGGCAATACGGACAGGCAGTGCAACTGCAGCCACTAACGATTAGTCTGAATAAACTAATCTATTTTGGAAGAATTTCCTAGAATATTTTCTCTTGATGGTATCTTTAAAGGAATGCGTATCAGCATATAATCTCAAATTACCATTTAAACTATTCCAAGTCCAGGTCACCTTCTCAATACCTGACCTTGCCAGCTGCGCCTTTTTCCATGCAAACTCAACGCTTTTTTTCATATTATCAATTCTCAAATTATATGTTATTATTCAGATCTATGTTTTATGATAAAGACATAAGATACGAATTTTTCTGCAAAGCGATAGAGGCAACCCAGCATCTTGGTGTAAATTGTAAAGTTCCACATGTATTCTCCTATTATTGTGTCTAAGGGCTCTATTTTGTATCTTCTGTATTTGGTCGAAAGAGTTTCTTGGGCCAAGATCCACAAGAAATAAATCTCAAATATAGATGATATATAAGTTTAAAAAATGTATAAAAAAAATGCTTGTGCCATGCCTCGTCTTAATCAACCTTCTTAATCCAGTCTTGGTAAAAAAGAAAAAAAAATCGAAATCAACTATCACAGACAGTTATTTTCATCCCAGAAGAAGCCTGCATATAGATATCAATACGAGATTTGCTTAATACGATCATGCATTCGTTAAATAATCTGTTTGGTGATGGATGGCTCATCAGCTAACTGTGTCAAGTGGAAAGTTCCCACCTGTCCCCTTTCATATTGCGTTGAGCCTAATAGTCTTTACGTAATGAAGCCTCAAGTGTTGAGTGGTTTGATATACTTTCACAGAGACTAGTCCGATATAACTGCCCTGAAGGTCCTAGCAACACTGTGACCACACCAATAAAGAAAACGGCTTTGCCTATTTTTAAACCGCTTTACCTCATAATTGGAGACATTGTTTACATATCTGTGTTTCAGTATTTATATAGCTCTGACATGTATGAAAATGATCATCAGAGATCATCTACCATGCAATATTAGATCATTATGGAATTCATCAATAATATCATCATGACAGTGGTTTCTTTGGGAAAACAAGTTTCCAATTCTGATAGTGGTGAGGTAACGTCAAGGTAATGATGACTGTAAAGCGACTGAAAGATTTCTGTACCACACAATCACGTTAGGTCATCTTCCCTAAAAATTATAATAGCATTTCCTCACGTTTTACTTTCATATAGCCTTAAGTTAAACTTATTACAGTATTCTTGGGTGTTGTATGCCTCCACAGACACATGAATAAGCAGTCCATATGAATGAAAAAGGTGTTAAAACCTAGCAAACGTTTATGAACTGAAACATCCGAATTTGACTTAATTTACCTCATATCATGTATAAGTAGGTGTGGGCACAGTGATAAAGAGGCCACCTATACATACTCTCACAAGCTCCTTGAAGTAAACTTTTTTAGTGTGTGTGTTTAGGTGACGAGAACCTTAGTAATAACAGGAACGGATTAATAAGGAACACAATGTTATCCTTCACATACAATATGTAAAGGGTATAATTGATCAATACGTTGAAGTTAATAAAGTATGAGAATGGACGGTTAGCCCCACCCAGTGCATTTTGTTCTATGGCCGGAGGAACACAAGGGCCGCAAGAATGTTTGGGTCGCAAATCTATAAAAGATGCAAGTATTGGTATACCTTATGTTGTGGGATATTCACTCCACACTATTAAATGTACTTAAATGGCCGTTGAAAATTCGAACCGAAGGAGAGACCGCCATTAGGTTTGCCTTAGATTGCTCACTCCTCGACGTATAGGATTTACATACACATGGGCAATTAGACTTTCTGATTGGTTGAAATGGGCCAAGATTGATTTCAGGAGAGGTAGCACTAACAATATTGACAAAAACATTTCTTCTTTTGAACGCCATTCTACTTGATGCATGGAAATGAAACTTTCACGTTGACATTTATGTTATTCATATTCATTTTCACACATGGTATAATACATTAAACAGGGATAGAGATAAGATCTGCACGTGGCATGCACAGGTCGGAGAAGGAATGCTTTACTCTTTTAATATTGTTATATAATAATGTTTAAGGCCAGGGCTCGACCCGAAATCATGTACAACAAGATAGAACGGAAAATATTAAAAGCTGCTTTAATTTCAAGTAGATAATATGATGTTGAAAACGAAAGTGGAAGTTCCCGCATGACGAGAATGAAGAGGAGAGTGGGTTAATGGGACAGAAGAATGGGAATGCTTTTTTTTTTTTTAGGTTTTTGTTTTTATAAAAGCAACACATTTTTTTATTTAATGCACGTTAGTCATCACAAACTGGAGATAACTATATTTAGAGTCCTTTAATTATCTTTATATCATAACGTATGTACAGTGGCTTGTGAGGCTAACATGAATGGGGACATTGCCTCGTGCTATTGATTTTAGGCAGAATGAGTAGCGATCGATCGATGCTATGGAAACGATATCGGTCCCACAAGTCTGTGGAAAGCGTTCAGTAAATTCGACGAGGACATCAGACCACACGTCGAGATATGGCTTTGAATACCAAACAAGCTCCCATTATAAAGCCGTGCGCTGAGCCAACCTATAACTGGTACACCTTATAATAGTCACAGCTCCATAAAATACATGAATGCCAATGATAGTAGTAGCTATAAAAATCTATTTAAGGAAATACATAAAACAGGTATAGGCCACATATCCTATTTGCATGAACGGGAAATATGCCTCATACAAATAACTACAACCAACTTACTGGCCGGCCATATGTCGTTCTAACAATATTAGATTTAAATGAAACAATTGACCAGGGAAAGTGTAAAGACAATTCTTATCAGTTCTTATCAGGGAGTTTTAAAAAGGTGGAATCTAGTTCGAACAGACCTCGCTGGCATCTCATATCAATTGGATACTACAGGACTACTGATTCAGTGTTACATGCCCCCGAATGAACTTAAGGGATATTTCATGGAGCTATTTCTACACATGTCGGAGACACCTGAACAGGAGGCACTGCTGCCATATGAATATCAGAACACTCACTAACAATACCACAGCTAATAATAATGGCAAACACAAAGTGGAATATTGAGTATTAGCATAAAAACCTGACGTGTAACAGAGCACAGAAGAGGGAATGAACAAAAACGGAATTAAATAATTATATCGATGTACCTGCTATTGGCCGAGTCGCCGCCTGCAAGAAGTCTAAGGTGAGCCGACATCTGCAATCAATCAAGTAATGGGTGAACTCTAAGTGTGTGCTATATGGCTGTCCTGCACACAAGGGCCAGCGGTGTACTGGGTTCAATATGAAAGAGTTGATCCACTGCGTTGTGTTTGTTGGTAAGTTCCATCCAGGAAAATGATGATAATGGGGGAGGGTAGAGGTAGGAGTGGCAGTGGTTTATGTGGAGGGGGTAGGCAACAGTCTCTGCACCTGCCCACCACCAACTACCGCCATACCGGCCACCGATAGGTGTCCTCACTGGAGGCAAGATGTGGGCATATTTATAGGCGCACTATACTGTGTGCACAGACTCCTCCAATACGGATCAATGTTCGGGCCGGTAAGAGCTGGCTTCAATATGTGAATAAACATACATCATGCGCACCCAACCTGTTTGCATAAAATTATGCACACATATTATGAGGTACAAAGAAGGTAGCAATTTATATCTCAGGCCCTGGGATGACAGCACGAGTGTTGATTGGCGGCTCCATATACACGTATATATGTGCTAACTACCAACAGAATCGTCACTATGATGACTTGCACATGGTTATACCTATGATTTATATAATTTGGACGGATCGTATCAACATATGTTATTATGGTCTAACAATATATATTATGTACATATATAGTATATACTTACATGCAAACGTGTAATAGGCCATTGCTATCTTTATTGGAAATAACCTGTAACATTAGCAATGAAGCTGCGGAACCATGAATAAAATATTTTCATTTAAAGATTTTAATTGTCTAGGCTATCCACCCGCATCTAGAAATAATTCCTGAACTAATTTCGCGAATTCCAAGACCCCGTAATGTAATATGTAATAGTGCAACATTCCGCACTACACCCCGCCCCAAAAGAAATAATACAATTATTATAACATCATTTAACACAAATTTATTTGTCTTTAAGGTTGAAAAAAGTGATGGATTAAGTGACAACTCAACATGATGGCGAGAATGTTTCACCATACATGTATGTTAATTCCGACAGGAATTAGCCAGATCGGGTTCAGCACATTCGGTCAATATTCTTAACATAGTATTACTATATTAGTGTTGACACTTTTGAAAGGCCTACTTATTGCATCCTTGGCCTCTTTACTCATGTCTGTCCTTCAGTTGACTCACATAATTGTTATATTTGTAAATCTACTGGGCTATCGTGATTATAAGGATTATTCAAATTGTGGTTATATTGTAGACACTTATGGAGATATTACCTGCAAATGGTTGATTAGCAATGATAATAAATCCTATACGGCGTATACTTTATCAATTCAAGATATTGATCTCATGATTTCGATCACCTATATTCTTTTAAAGAAACTGTGGGCGACATTCTGCCTGTATGATATAGGTCATTTATCTCTTTCCGTGAAACTACTCTTAAAGGTGTAAAGTTTGCAAAGCGAACACGAGAGATGGATCATGCACTTTTCTTGGGGGTGGGGGTGGGGCGCATTTTATGAAGGAAGGGCAAATGCATTAAAAAAATCCTGTCACCAGGAAATATTCATAAGAAATTCGAAAAATTGACATGTAAACATTTCATTATCACACAAATACTCCCATTACGAACTTCTATTCTAGCCCACTATAGATATCTCCACTATACATGAATGTAGATGTGTCTGCCGGCTATCGATGGATGCCGACTATGACATCATCAGTATGCTTGAAGAGGTCGGACAAATGCATGTAGGGGTTGATTAGATAATCAATGTATAGATTACAATTGCAACTATATTTAGATAATGTAGTTGTTGCAATGTCAATCTTAACTGCTCCCTCAGGTCTTTGATACAAAATGTAATACAAAACACGCCCGTATGGATCCTATTGTATATTACATGTGTAAACAAGGCTATTTTAAAACAAACAAGATGGACATCTGTGTAAATGGTTTGTTTGATATGCATGTATAGGAAGTTTACATAGATGCTTACTGTCAACGTTGTGGGGCATGTACACGTACACATGTCCGGGATTAATCGTTTCAAGAAGCGCTTCAAATATTGTAAGTTAATGTCTGTCTACGTAATGTTTTGAATACAAAAATAGTCACTTTATCAAAACATCATGAGATTCATATATCATATTTGCCTTCTGTGATACCCCTTTACCAAAGACCTAACAATAGATCGCTAAATTGGCATAATTTGCATTAAAGAGACTTTAAATCCATCGACCCAGACTCGTAAACAAATGCCACAAAACGTTTATGGCGTATTCCTCATCCCACCAGGGGCTACATTAAAGAAAAACATTAAAACTGCTCTAAAATCAACTGAGTCAATTCGGGTTTTATTAAATAGAAAACTGTCTGCATTTTCAGGATGGTTGTGTGCAAATTCACATCCTTCCAAGCCCGAAGATAAACAGAAATTAACATAACCGAATGTGCTGCTAAAAAGCACCTATGACGGGAGTAAATATTTTATTTTATGGGAGTAAATATGAATGGAGCAAGGGAAGTACAATACACAATTCTCGGGTTTAATTGCAACAATATAAACTCCAAAATCGATAACTGGGTAGTTCTTCGAATAAAGGCTTTAATACAATCTCTTGTAGTGTTGCCCAAATAATACTATTGCTTTGAATAAATTCGAAGGCCCTGCCATATTTACTTTGCCCACAGGCACGAGGACTGGACTAAATGGTATCTCCTAAACATATCATGCAGTTTAGTTGACCATCCTCAAAACCCAAAATCTCGCTAGTTCTCCCATTTTTTCTATATTATTGAAGCTCCACAGACAAAGAAAACTGAAATTGTTGAAC
Organism: Sthenelais limicola; assembly: GCA_942159475.1. Classification (NCBI taxonomy): domain Eukaryota; kingdom Metazoa; phylum Annelida; class Polychaeta; order Phyllodocida; family Sigalionidae; genus Sthenelais; species Sthenelais limicola. The sequence continues at coordinate 9,878,020 of OW804100.1, read as the reverse complement.
AATATCCCCGACAATAACTCTTGGTATTTACCCGCCCCCCCCCCCCCCCCCCTCCACTCAGCGGTAAAAAGTGTAACCACTTCTGTTCCAGCCTTTGAAAAGTACCCCCCTTTCCGCGAATTTTCAAGGCATTTTACCCCCCCCCCCCCTTTTAGTGGCAAAACGCGGAAAACTTGATGCTAAAAAAGACCCCTTTTTATGATTTCAAGGAGTCTTGCTTAACATGATACCCATTTTACCCCCCCCCCCCCTTTTTGTGGCAAAACGCGGACAATCTGAAGCTAAAAAAGACCCCTTTTTATGATTTCAAGGAGTCTTGTATAACTTAATACCATTTTCACAAACATATGTTACAACTAGTTTAATACAAAAGGTAACAAATTAATGAAGTTTAAAGATGTACAATAAATTTATTCCTGGTACAGGTATATAAAGGTATAACGTTGGTGTTAATCGGGCACATAACTAATGAGTAAAGGGTGGCCTGACCATTGAGGATGAGGGATTCCTCATTGTGGCATTAGCCTCCATTCAGGTAGGAGGTAATAAAATTAGGGGTACATTCATATGAGACAATAAGGTATAACTGTTAACATGTTATCCTCCAATTAGGGTGGCATGAATTATATTCAGAATATCAACCTCAGGCTCCTTATATAACTCCATAGATAAAAAAAGTTGCGGGCCAGAGTGAGAGTTGCCTTGACGCGGAGATTCTGTCATAATTGTATGCTTTTCTGTGCCACAAAGTGAGTAAAAAAATACCCCCTTTTCCAGCATTTCGCGGACTTTACTTGCAAAAATACCCCCCTTTTTCAGCATTTCGCAGAGTTCAGCTGCAAATTGGTACCCTTATTTCGGATTTGGCGCTCCGTGTTTGGTGGTGAAAAATGACCCCTTTCTCCGCGAAATTGGGAACAGAAGTGGTTACACTTTTTACCCCTGAGTGTGTGTGTGTGTGGGGGGGGGGGGCGGGGGTATTTAAGGTATAAAAGATCACATCAATCCGAATGCAATTTGCGCTATAGTGTGTAATAGTTGCCACATCACGAGTCGCGTGATATATTCTCATGACTTTTGAGTTGCACTTTTTGAAGTGTTTTAGTGGAAGCTAGAGGGTACAAACAATGTTGAGGAATGTACCGGTAGAATGAATGGTGTTATATCGTGTAGGTTGGGCAACCACCACCAGAGGCGCCACATGCATGAGCCACGAGATCATGCTCATGGAGCTACTCATTGGATATGGGTCCGATTTTCAGAAAATGTACAATTCAACTTCACCAATCGTCTCAAATAATCCAAATTTCAGACGAAAATAAAGTTCAAAATGCAGTTCAACCTAACCAAACACGTTGCTAGAATCTATGCAATGTCGAATATACTCGAATTGACTTAGTATTGACCAAATTACAGCCTAATTTAGCAGATATAACTTAATGTGTACAGCTGCCAATTGTACATTTTCTGAAAATATGACCCATAATAATCAGTTCATACTCAGCTCCTGCAGAGTCTCGATCTGCGGATCTACTCATATCAACTCTTCTTCATCGCAGTAGCCAGGCTACCCCTTTATTTTTCATTACTAAACACAGTGCTAGGGTACCTCATTTGAATTATTTGGGGCATAACTTGATAACAACTATTTAATGCCATTTTTTCTGGATATAATGCGTTATATCTTCATCTGCTGTAGCATGAATACAGGACTGAACGACATTCATTTGTTGAATGTGTGTACAATGCGATCCATGGCCAACATAACCGGGACAGTTTTATCAGGTTATCTTATTTTGAAACATACTAATGACCTCTGTTAAACGCGAATGAAAATCTAGTTCACATTTTGATTGGGATAACTATTTAGAGCTTGATAATATCGGTCACCTCTATAGCCTATTAGGGAAGTCAATACATGGGGTTCCAACAAAGATACCTCACCACAAATACAACTACTTTGAATGTATACTTGGGGGATTAATATCCATTCTGATTTCAGAGCAAGAAATCTAAAATTTTCAAAATTTGACTTTCTCTTATAAATATGCACGTATGGTGAAACACGTGATGAAAATGAGGATATAATACTGAATTCCACCCTTGAGTATATGTAAAGCTATAGCATAAATAGACAAGTATTTGACACTCTATGTTTCAATTATAATCGAATAGTCCACTCAGAAATTGACGCTATTAATGCTTCTTGTCACCAAGTATAGATTTCATTATGCATTATGGTCAAAGCCCAACAAACCCCTCTCATTAATATTGTGGTACATTATAGCGGCCAATAATTGACCAAGGAAAAATGTCTACAAAGCCCTTTAAACTATTTGAATTGAGATGTTTATCCCGTCCGTTGTTTTCTCGGGATCATCATTGGGACTTGGTATCCCCTATGTAATTTAAAAGAATATAAAGTCGGTCGAATGTAATGCAAGCTCTAGGCAAGTTGATGGAGTGAACAACGAGATGGATACATATATTGTTTATGTAGAGCGAGATACACAGTACCAAGATCTCGAGTATTTAGCAAGCATTCGCAATATCATCCACCTGGGATCTGAGATTGTTGGTAAAACAACTATTGATTGACTGTCACTTTTATTTGGTCTAAAAAATACTTCTTATTCAATTAAAGCCATGGACATTTCACATCTTATCAGATAATACAACAAATATTTGTAGAACGATTGTTTTCATGTGTTGCCTCTCATACCTACCACAGCCAAGTATCAAAGTTTCGTTTTCGGTTAAGAATGGAATACATAATTCTCGGCGATTAACTTGCTGTTTTTTCAGAGAAAGGTAAAAAAAAAAAAGGGGGGGTTGGGGGGGGGGGGGGGGGGGTTGGTTATTGTTAATAACATAGTCTAAGTTCCAAATGTTTATGGGGAGGATTTACCAGATACTGATAAAACTTCAACTGGCTGTAAGAGTCCACCCCATGCAAATGCACCGTCATATAGCGGTTCTTGTGAAATCACCAAGGAAACGTCATATCATTTAAAGCTGCATTTCCAGCTAAATCGACCAACAATATTATTTTCAATTCTTTCATTCTTTGACCCGTTACTTAGCACTGTAGAATGGAAGGTTTGAATACTGGGAATTTCCTTGAATTCCTTGGGTTTTTCATGAATTAATATTTGTTCTCAAATACTTTTATAATTGTGTTTTGTTGATCCTCCTAGGACTTGAATCCTAGAGGGATGGTGTTCTCTCAATTACAGGGGAATACTGCATGGATAAAGCTGTCTTATTGGTTCCATGAGAAGAAGGTCAATGAAATATGTTCAGTCAGAAAAATCACAAGGAAATCCCAATGACCCTTTTTGCGTATATGTGCCTATGATGGGAGATATTTTAGATGTTTAACTGTGGCAATTTGGGGTAAAAAGGCGTGATAGCGCAATGTGTTATCCCCTTTACATAGCTATCTAGGCTGTGCTACCCTAACATTTCCCTATGTTTAAGGAGTTGAAAGAAAGTGGAATTAGTGTGTTGTGGGGGAATGGATTTTAGTTTATATAGCTCAATCCGTGCCCACATCTGCATTCCCATAGGCTTCCATAAATACACTTTTATAATCCTTAAAACATTCAGAAAATACTAGAATTTCTACCTAATTTTTACGATTTCTGAAGAATAATGATTTATTGCAGGAAGCGTTCGCCGGAGCCCTTTTTAGCTTGGTCTCAATGTACACCGATAGAGTAAAACAATAAAGGTTTTTTAAACAAAGAAAAAAAGAACACTATTTGGACTAATGCTGTAAAAAGTTAGGCACAAACCACTCAGTAAATTCAATTTCCACCATATAGTTCATGAAATCGCCTCTATATTTTGTGGTACAGACAAGGCGTCAGCCTACAAGGCACAAGCGACACAAGACCACAGTAATAGAGCTATAGATAATTAAATGATAATCATTCTACACGGGTGGTCCTAACTGATTACAAACGTGTTCCTATAAACCAAAGAGCCACTGTTAATATGTTATGGGTTCGAACCCTGGGGGTGACAGCAATTTCACCTGCTCCCCTGCTCCCCTGCTCCCCTGAGCTGACTTAGTCCTGGTAAACCAATGCTTGTACATGGACAAGTTACCAGTGATGATCTCCAGGCAGATTGAACTTTTTTTAGATTATTCCGTCTAAATTTGGATATGATCCAACTACCCTGCCATATATAATTCGTCCCCTGTTATTTGGCACCTGAATTGCACGAATGTCAATATGGGTGTACATAATCGAAAGTACGACCTCTAATTGTGTTCTAACCTGATTCTCACGTGAAGAAAACAACTCTCATAAATGTACGTCCTCTTCTTAATCGCCTAACATATGGATTTTGATTTCGGCGCAGCGTTCGTCATCGATTAATTTCAATTCTAAGCTTCCCAAGATTATTGAAAGAATAAAAATATCTATTGACGCGTATTTTGCATCCCGACATTGCCCTCATTCTTATACTTATAACTTGTGCCGAAAAACTTAATTTTCTTCCGCGTTCAGTATATTCTGTCAATGGTTTTCCCCCATGAACCCCACGGGGTTGACACAATTAACGCTTCAGTGCCCTTTCAAGCCAAAGATGGTATGATATTCCTTCCTAATATACACGTGATATGTTCCAGTCGGTACCGCTCAAAAGAAAATACGTGTCCAATGTCAATTGCCATGCCAATTGCCATTGAAGTTGTTGAATACGTGGCATAATTTGACATATCAACGTATGGGAATGTAAGAATTAAATGATTTACAAAGAAAGGGTGATAGGCATAGAATCAAAACAGTTTCAATCGTATTTTGTATCATACTAGCTACGGTCTTAAAACTTGAGGCTCATATTATGAATGAATAAATATACATATGTCCTTCCCTAATCATTTTGCATAAATTCAGTGCATACTAACTTAATCTGTCGCTCATTCGTCATTTGCTAGAATCGCAATTATCACAATAAATTACATTAATTTCAGAGCCTGATGATAATGTGGAAACACTCTCCAAACAAGGGTATAGCCTATAGGTGGCTTGTTTACATTGTCCATTCACTATTTAGAAGAGATTTGTACATGATATTCCATGTGCATATACAACAACTACATGTATTTGCAAATAGAACACCCAGCAGCCAACCCTAGTATTTCCCTATGTTGTCGCTTCATGTTTGATTAGCTATAATCATAAATAACATGTGCATGTGCCAACATTCTGTCCAGAATTTCTATCTAGCAACAGACAACACTCTGAATTCAAACGGACACGGAATTCTGAGATATTCTACAATTTTACTAACTCGTGTTTAAACAATAAATGGATTCATCATTGGAAGAGCGCTAGCGGCTTTGGCAGTTATTCCGTTTCCAACTTGATAATATATGGTATGAGAATACTTGTATATTATGAGAATTCAAATCCGAGTACCAGGAAGTTATAATAGTATGCTATAAGTGTACGTCAGTGGAATAAAAACCTACTGTCAAGTTTAGTTAACGAAAATTCAAAAGTCTGTTTAATTTCGTTATAGGTTTAATTTCGTTACGGTGAACTGTTTTTTTTAAACAATTAGCGCATAGAAAATTAACTTGGTGACAGAAATTCTGAATCAAATATTTGATTTTATGCAAATACGTTATCGGGGATGTTTACCAATTATAGAGTTATAAGAATGTATACAGTTTAATATTTGGTATATGTTTTTATTATTAATCAAATCCATGAACACTTAAATCCACCAATTTGGAATAAGGTACACATAGAAGGATAGGTTTTCATGCTTGAATAATCTATATCTTGATTAAAGAGAAAATAAGCTAATTGGCTGTTTGCACGTTGTGAAAAAAAGGTATGCTGTTTTTTTTTACTTTTTACTAGTTCCCCCTTAGTTCTAATCCCAGATTACATCCCATGAATGACCCATCATTTATAGTTCTGCTATAAGAAATTATACATCTATATTATTTATTTTAATGAAAGGCTTCCCTAATAAAAAAGTTATTGCAGATAGAGTTTAATTTGGTTTTTGTTGGGAACCATAGGGAGAGATGTTACCTTCATGTGGGACCAGCTCTACAAAAACAGGTCTTATACACCCCCTAGATAAGACCCGTTATTTTTTACACTCTCTGATGAAGCCACACCCACCGGCGAAACGCGTAAGAGTCGCCTAATTCAATAAAATGCTACAAATGAATTTTCTGTGAGGTGTTTTTTAATTGAGTTGATTCCATCCTTCATCTCTAATTTTTTACACTTATAGACGTTCCATCGATGCATGATTTAGCAGAATGATTCTGTGACCTAATTACTTCAAAGAATATTCAATCACTATGAACCTGTACGCGCCGATGGACTTTGTGCTTAAACCAAAACACCCGCAGGAATGTGAGGAGGCATAAAATATCATCAAACAAGCTCCACCCCCCCCCAACCCCCACCCCTACCCCCGATCCCCATTCAGCACACAGCACACACACACGCGCGCAGCATACACACACACACACACACACACCAACCCAACTTTCTCTCCGTCTCTCCCCTTGCAGGCTGAGGCACAATACCGTACGCAAAAAGGGTCATTGGGATTTCCTTGGGATTTTTCTGACTGAACATATTTCATTGACCTTCTTCTCATGGAACCAATAAGACAGCTTTATCCATGCAGTATTCCCCTGTAATGGAGAGAACACCATCCCTCTAGGATTCAAGTCCTAGGAGGATCAACAAAGCAATTACCGGTACATGATCCATCAAATTGGCACAACCTCAAGGGCAACCGGTTGAAATTTTCGGAAAGACTATAATCCTTTATGTTGTATAATTATGTAATGATTAAATTTGGCGTAACTCCATCCGATAACAATTGCCCATACGTCTCTTCAAAATATACATACGACGTCATGGTTCTCATTTCTACTTTCTTCTTGGTTTCGAAGTACATGTACACAGAGAGAGGTGTCAAAACATCGTGCAATCTACACTGGTATGGCGGTACTCAGTCCTGCATAACATGCTGAGACCTCGATTACCGAAAATTTCCAACATTGATTATTTCCAGTCAAGAGATTAAAATGAAATTCGAATATTTTTGTGGATTGTATGAATCAATTAAAATGCTAACACGTTAATGATGTCTTCATCGTGATCTAACTATTTAATTAATGTGTTCAAACATGTGGAACAGATACACGACTCGGGACAAAAAAAACTAGATGAAATGATGAATCAATGTTACCCTAAGTAGTGTATTATCACAATAAAGAAAATTCCAGATTATAAGAGAAAAATGCTACTCTGTGTTGGTATGGTTGTATACCACCAACTGACACAATATTCACTTTCTCAATTAATATGAATTCCTAGATATTAATCTTGTCAATTGCCTGTAACACTGTGAGGTTTGATTGCATGCCAACACCAGAAGTCTCACGTTGTATAATGAAGAATATTTATGCAAGAAGCTGCCATGCCTTAAAACGTGAGTCGATTATGTGACAATTATATCATAGCCTACCCGTAATTATTATGCAGATTTATGGAAGCACACACATTCATGCGAGTTTGCATATATGGTGCATTAAACAAGTTGGTGAACACAACACAGGCGTAAATAGCTCACAGATCTATCATTAATACAAGTGTTTTATAATGTATAGGGACAGGGTGAGTCACTGCCGTGCGTCTTAAACTTAGTGGAGGGTATAGTGCGTAGATGACAAGTTTTCTTGGTCAGCTGGGATTTTCCTCGGGCAAGACTTCCCGGTCACCAGACTCATTCTCAGCTCCATATGCAGAAGTTTTCCAAATGTATAACGAAATGTAATGCTGCCATTCCTTGCTACGTACATACCACTCCTTTGTTTTTATGTGCGATCTTATTCTAGCAAACGAGGCCAGAATATACTCTTTATCTGGAGGCAATTCGTACCATAACTAAATAATAGTCAAACTAATGTATACACAATTTAAGGACCCAAATAGAACCATGTCAAGCGCAATGTTACTTTCCGTTGAATACCTGTAATGAAACGCCCCTTGCATAATGTGATATTTAAAGAGAGAAATCTTACCAGACGTATGGCCCTAGTCCCTATTTAGGTGGTGAAAACTTGACATAGACGTACAGCGCTCTAGAATATACACAAGGATAGAACAAACTAAGGTATAGGTCTCCCTCCTCCTCCAACTGCAGTGTATGTATAAAATAGCTTGTTGTTGCTGGCGGAATTGTCGCTCCAATGATTTCCGTGTTTGTTGTGGCCCTGTGCCGTAAACCCTGCCAGCACCATAAACGTACTGTTTAGTTATACTGTACATCCACACACACATGTATATTCAAGTAAAGGCAGATATGGGGGCGTATATCCAGTAACCCATGAACCCCCTACCAAGGGAATACAGTAGTATATCTTTATAGCTAACATCTTTTATCAAATAAAAGGTAAAGACACCGAAGAGTAGTATAGGGAGCATTGCTTGATTGATGCACATTTATTGTATATTTTTTTGAATGACTGACAGTATACATGTAATTGAAATTAGTAACCGATATTTAACATGACAAATGTGGTGTTTTTGTACTTGTATTTAGACGATTAAATTTCATCATTGGGCTTGCATGTATTTGACATGACAATTTGCTACTGACAACCTGCTACAGCCCAATTTTGTAACAGGTTATGCAGAATTAAAAACCCTCTCTCCTTGACTGATGCAAGGAACAAGCTTCTGATTCATATAATCCGGTCGAAATCCTCTTCAACACAATATAAATTGGCCTATCCAGGATCACAAACTGCTCCAGCCATCACAATCTGCTATTTATATGATTGGATCGAAATAAGTAAAAGTATACATATCCAGTGATCAGTGTAGGTAAGCTGTCATAAATATATATTGGACATTTAAATAATCGATGGTTAAATATAAAGGAAGTTGAAGAGATTTATATAATATATTACTACACAACAACACAAATCTCAGAGGCGTAGAGACGGCGGGACATAGAAGTCAGACAGACAGACATACAGACAGCAGGGGCAGCAATTGAGAGGATTTTATCATGGCTGACGTCATCAATGCTCCGAATATGTCTGCCTACATTAAACATCATAATCCACGATTGTAAGCCCTCCAAAACTCTTATTGTTCACCATATTTATGTTCAAACCTAACTGACATCGATTTTACCTCAAGAACTAGGGATAGAGCTATTATTGTTCTGAAGGCGGTACTTTCTTTTAACTGATATGCAGGGACAACTATATAATATTATGTGCAATCGGGATAGTCGGGACAGTCTACCATCTAAATTACCAACTCCGTTGACTTTGTACCAAAAGGCACCTTATTGAGGCTTTAATATCGTTGTGGTGGATAGGAAATATTGGCAAGTATATATGAATTGGTGCGATGCCTGCTTGCAGTATTCAAAGCCACTTATTTTTGTCAATATGCCTCTATATATGTGATGTGGATAGCCAACAATTAAAACAATGGAACATGTGTATAGGGAGGTTGTTCTTATTCTGTGTTTTTTTCATGTCTCCATACATTTTTTCGTCGTCAAATTGTATCTATTAATTATCGATAATTTGGTGATTGTGAACTATGTTTTTCTTAGATTGTAAAATTAATCGACACTCTATCCTGTTTTTTAAATGTATTTATCGCGATGTAACTATCAAGACTGAGAATAGTGCCCTTGTGGGTATAATGTTTCTGGTAGAATACACTTTATTAAACAAACTCTTCATCCATTTCCCTCTACACGATAAAAATATATTTTCATAATCATCCCAAATTCTGACCAATATGGAAGTGAACTACACATGCACTTGACATCCCGGGACTTGACATATGTGTGAGTCGGAAGACGACTATAGGCTTGGCTTATAGTGGAGACCATTGGACTATTGAAGTAATTAGGCGTTGTGAAGGAGATGCATTTAGCCTAAACCAAAAATACTATCTTGGAAATTATCATTGAGCAGGGAAAGGGAGGCGGCGTCTAGTGTGGTGAATAAGAACATAATTTGAACTATGCAACTATGCCTGGCGCTATATGTCTCCAGGAGAGGCGGGAGTTCAAGGAACTAATTCATGAAAAAAAGTCTCAATATTTTGACATAAGAAAGAACATGGTTGGGTGAAAACAAAAAGTGACAAACAACACGAAGCATATATTTTGTTATATTTTAGGTACCACTGAAGTTTACTACCGTTCAGTATATATATATGGGAGTCTATGGGGAAAGGGTATTTTCTCAGTTATTCCAATATTTCAGACAGGTGAATCACATTTTTGTCTTGTCAATCTCTCCAAACATACAGGTTTGCCATCACAAATCAAAGGAAAGGGGTCAATGTATTTTTTAAATTATTTATCGGCTTTGAAGATAAATAATGTACTTGGTTTTTTCACCTCATCGGAATATAAATTCAGAAAAATAATTCTTGACGGAGTTTTGATTATCTCTGCGGGCAATACAGTATGTCAGCTGGGATCCATGTAGAGATTTTCTAACGTGATTGTTTGTCCGATGCTGGATCTGTAGGTGGAGGGGTGGCGTGGTCCTACATACATGCTTCACTGGCCTATTGATTTGGTTAGAACCCGAATTTAAACAAAAGTAAAAGTAGCCAGAGGGGAGGTTCCCGGAGTTCCCGGAGGTTCTGATGCTGATATGTCACATATGCGCACATTAGACGTATTGAAACGTAATAAATGTTGGCCTATATATATACAAAACCGACGATGTCAGGCTTTTTTCGGGTCGTTGTCCATGTTGATTTTGTCTGGTTTTTGTCGTGTTAGCTTTTGTATATGTTGGCTTTTATCCATGAGGCAAATATAATATAATCAAAAATTCATTTTTTTGCGTGCCAATTTGTAAAATAGTAGTAAAATGTAGGATCTAAAGTTAATAACCGCAATATTACAACCAGAAATATGTTGTATAAGCAGAAACCCGGCGTTAAATTGGTCACGCCTATGATTCATATAGAGACTGTGTACCTTGGCCTCTTATATATGGAGGACACGAGACATATTGTCGTCATGGTTTGATGAAGGGGACATGAAAAGTGCCAGCAAGGGTCAGTATCTAGGTATAACAGATGCCATCAGGGGACTAGGAAGGGTTGAACTGTAGTGTATGCAACTGTTCAGAAAACTGTTTTAAAAAGGTTAACATTTTTTAAAATAACGTATATTGCTAATACATTTATAAGCTAGACCGACACGGGGCTGAGCTAAACAACCTCCATCCATCCACACTATATTAATTGTGGATTTACGACATTCAAGGCTCTGCACAACGCTGTAAAAGGCTTTTTACTGGCTGCTATGGTATTAAAACATCATTTGTTTGCTCTACAAGAAACATGTATCAATTAACTTGCCCATTTACGAATTGGTTTCACGTATGAGAAACGTAAATGATTCTAAAACGCAATACAGTTGTATAGTCGATAAAAACTTACCCACCCTCGAACCACCTAGTAACAGGTTTAAAAGTACCTTATAATTAGGGAAGGCCCATATGGAAGCAAACAATTGAATGAGAACCTAAGAGAATTGTTTGAATTAGCAGAGAATAGCATACAGCAGTAAGGAAATATACAGGAATAGATAGCAGCAGCGGTGGCTTCCGTCCCTCCAGACTGACTTAATTTGACTTGACTTGACTTAACATTCTAAGTTTAAGTGCATGTATACGTACTTCATCTTCTGTCCCTATTGCGATAAGTCGATTTAAACAGATTTGTGACCTATCAATAACAGTATACTTACTCCCGTGGAGATCCAGTAGGAAGGGCAATCTTTGGATTGATATGAATATCCGACATATTGTTAGTCCTACCCCCGCTTTCCTGTCACTGCATGAGGAGCTTTTGATGATAAGAATTCGCTGTACTAACAGAAAAGTCTGCCGCTGTAGTGTACGGATACTTTCATTCTATCCTCAGCCGCATATAATATACGTACGGTGTGTCAGGTTCGTTGTCGCAACGCTGAGCAGTTATCGCGCGCTGCACTTAACGCGCGTCAAAAGTATGATGGCTGCCGTGGTGAGTGCAGTTGGTGCCTCAACCTCGAAGATCTTGTTCAACTTCAATGACCGCGCGTGAGGCGTGAGGCCTAAGGATCTTTTTAGCGCAAAGCAAACTAATATCCTATATGACTTGCTGATCATATATATTAATTACATAATAAGGTGTAATAGTATGCGATTGTACGTAATAAAATTATGGTAAATGGACATTTAGCCTAGATATTGACATGGTAAGATAATGTTGGTTGGAGAATTGATTTTCTCCGAACTTTAAATCATTGGTATTTAACCCTGAAAGATATTCACAAGTACATGGATATACAGCAAGTAGATATGATTGCACAGCGGTAGAGATACAATACATGATAAAATACAAATAGCAGACCATAATTATGAGATTGATAAGGCAGGTTTGATTGCAGAAACATTATGATATATAGCAGATTTTTAAAGAGCACACAATTGAATGAGAACCTAAGAGAATTGTTTGAATTAGCAGAGAATAGCATACAGCAGTAAGGAAATATACAGGAATAGATAGCAGCAGCGGTGGCTTCCGTCCCTCCAGACGTTGTGTTAACTTGACTATTGCAGAGATGATATATTTGATTTGACTCTAAGCTCGGGTAGATCAATTATTATTATATTATATAAAATAATTATTTAGATGACCCACCGATATCTCCGATATCTTAGTTTTGTCAGTCTGACTCTCTATTTTATAGGCTAGGCCCAAAATGGAAATAGATGGATATTTAAAGTGTCTGAAACAACTTTGAATAGAATATTAAAAAGATAGTGTTGCCATAGCACCCAATATATTGATCAATGGATCATAGCTGTATTCATTATAAAGATTAATGAAGCTTTTAAAACAAATTCCTTAACAAGCAAAGACATTAGTGACTCGGCACTTCGAGACTAATGATATAGTGTAAGCGACCGCCCCGGAGAGAGTCGCTGCATATAACTAGGCGACGGGAACCCTGGAGACTGACCACGTCCGCGTGACGGTTGGAGTGACGTCACTGTGCGTCCGACGTATGGAAGGTAGTCGTTCGGCCATCACCATTACGCAAGAAGCGAGAAAAAATTTTTCTCACCTAGTTCTGTCTCTATTTCGTCCGAAATGCCGAAGGGAAAGTTCAATTTGTGCCACACCTGTGGAGAGCGGCACGCCAAGCCGACTGGCAAGAAGTGCAGGAGGTTGGATCTGGACGAGGAACTGGTGAGAGAATTTGACCACTCCTTTGGTGCACCGATGGCGGGCGGCTCCATCTCACGCCCAATGGCGTCGTCATCGAAAAAGACGCCTTGCTTCGAGGTCCCTGAAGAGCAGCATCCTTCTACCACGGATCGGCTCGATTCAATGGAGGCGATGGTCTCCCAGCTGTCTGGCCTAGTGATTAAAACAAAAAAGGGGAAGGTTAAAGCTCATTCATCAAGCGAAAGCTCTTCTGAGAGCTCGGACTCGTCGACTGACTCAGACTCTTCGGACTCCGAGGCCTCTAGGAGACGCAAAAGGAAAGACAAGAAAAAGAAGAGCAAGAAACCCTTCGCCCAGGACAAACACCTGGATGAAGGTAAGGTTGACAGCTTTGAAAAGCTGATGCTAGTTACCTTTAAGACAATCGAACAATTTCTAGACGATGGCATCCCTGTGTCGGGCATCGTGAAACATGGCAGGATTTTGGCGACGAAGGCTGCGACTGGGTCTTACGTCGACAGAGCCTTCCTTGATTACGACAAATCAGTCAGGAGCAGGGCCAATAAGAAAGGTCCCAAAGCTTTCGCCAGAGCCGATGAGGAGGATAGATTGACCTTCTTCTGCTACGATACATCTAAGCGAGCGAGTGGTCTGCCTCGGACACCAGCTGCCAGGAAACAGAAAGGGTACTGTTTTCGGTATAACGGGGAGGCTGGCTGCCATTCCAAAGCTTGCGTGTTCGCTCACCGTTGCTCTAGCTGTGACAAGTCTGGGCACGCTGCTAAGGATTGCAAGTCAACAGGTGCCAACAGTAAATAGGAGATGGTTGGAGGGGAAGAATCTGTGTTTGAGGAATTACCTAGCAATTTGGTCAATTCATCGGTGCCTGTGTTTACAAAACGCACCAATGACGTCACGGGAAGTGAGCTTTTGCCATTTGTTCAAGATGGCGGCACTTCCGTATTGCCCTTGGACCCGGGCTTCGCAAGTGATTCCTCGATTCCCCCTCCGTCCTGCCCTCTTCTGCAGGACTTTCTTCATAGTGAAGTGGAAGAGATATGTGTATCAGTGTTTGAAAAAAAAGTTGAAGTTTCTCCTCCTTATAGTTGCCGAGATACGGCTATAGTTAGGGCGCTGCCCACCTCCCCGCTGGGAGCTGACGTTACTGTTTACATGGACTGCGTACGGGGGACGTGTGCTTGTCGCCACACTATAGGCGAGTCACCCGTACAACTTTATCCTTGCCGTTTTGGCTCCTACATATATAATGAACTGTGGCCTCACCTCTTGGAGTTTGTGGATGTTCTCCAAGGAGTCACAGACGGTTTTCCCATTGTCGACGAGGACATCCCCCCTTATGAGTGTGCTAACTATTCATCGGCATTGCAAGTTGACACTCGGGCCCTCTTGTCAGGCCAGATTAGGGCGGAGTTAGAAGAGGGTATGGTGGCTATTTCAAAGGAAAAGCCCCACTGTGTGCATGCCCTGGGAGCAGTCCCGAAATCTCAAGGTGGGATTAGAGTCATAACGGATTGTTCAAGACCTGTGGCAGATTCGATCAACAACCATTGCTCTACCTTAGTCCACAGTTTCTCTTATAGAGGTTTAGATGAGGTATCACAGCTAGTGTTCCCAGGGGCTGTGATGACCGTGGTCGACATAAAAAGCGCCTACAGAGCTGTCCCTGTACGCCAGGCCCACCGTAAGTACCTGGGTTTTCGGTGGGAACTGGATGGAAAGGAATCATATTTCATGGACAATCGGCTATGCTTCGGCCTAACATTAGGCCCATACTACTTCGACCGTGTGTCTTCCTTCATATCAACGGTGTTGACTACAGTGTTTGGCCTTAAGGTAGTTCACTACTTAGATGACTTTATTTGTGTATGCAGCTCCACCCGTGAGGCTCTGGAGGCCCAGTTAACGATGGTCAAGTTGCTGAGGTTTCTGGGGTTTCACGTATCGTGGAAGAAGATCTCCCCCCCCTCGACTGCTACTATATACCTAGGCATATGTGTGGATTCCATCCTGATGGAGCTTAGGCTCCCGGCTGATAAGTTAGCTAAACTTGTGTGTATGCTCAAAAAATATGTGAATGCCAAGACTATCTCGAAGAAGCAGCTTGAGAAGCTAAATGGCTACTTATCACATTGCGCCCATGTGGTCAGGGGAGGTAGGATTTTCTCAAGAAGATGCTATACTATGTACAAAGTGATGGTGCTCAAGACAGCAAAATTTCTTCCCATCTCAGCTGGTATGCACGAGGACCTGGGGTGGTGGTTGAAGTTTTGTCGCGACTTCAATGGAAAGTCCCTCATAATCTCAGAAAGTAACCCACTTCATCTAGTAACTGACGCGTCTATGACTGGTTATGGCTCGTACTTTGGATCCGATTGGATTGTTGGCGCCTGGGATGGCCAAAGTCCTCTCCACCTAAAGTCAAAGTGCGGCCACGTGCAGCCTTGCCCGGTTATCCCGTCGCACGACAGGACAAACATAAATGTTCTGGAGTTGTGGGCGGTCGTGGCTGCTTTGGAGCGTTGGTCAGAAAAAATGAAAGACTCTGCTGTGTTGATATTCACTGATAATATGCAAGTTTTTTACATGCTGAGCAACGGCGCCAGCGTTAATGAAACCTGCATGAAATGGATCCGCCAGCTATTTTGGCTCTCAATGAAATTTAATATTGCCTTTTTACCCAGATACATCAATACTAAGTCTAATCTGGTGGCGGATACCCTCTCTCGCCTAGGCTATGAGTCATCATGGGCTTCAGCAGTTCCCACTTTATTTAATTCTGGGCTATGTTGCAGGAATGAACTTGTCGCTATTTTGTCTTCTAGGACTCCATCAGCTGTCGGCCAAAGCCCGCCGCTACAGGCAGGAGTCAGTGTCGTCGACGACTAAGAAACTCAGGGGTCGACAATGGGAGTGCTACTTGAGGTTTTGTCGCCAATACAACCTTAAACCCTTCCCTTGCGATCCGGAGCAGGCAGTTTGCTACATGACTTTCCTGTCTCAGTTCATGAAACCCTCATCGATTCAAGGCTACTACCAGGCAGTTGTTTTCTACCACATTGTGGAGGGTCTAGAGCCAGTGAGGTTGTCTCACCCTCGTCTTAGGGCAACCTTCGCTGGGATGCAGAGAGTGATCGGATCACAAAAATCTCAGAAGTCCCCCCTGCTCCCACACCACTTGAGAGCCATCGCTGGAGTCATCGACCCCACTAGTGTACTGGAGAAACTCACCTTCGTGGCAGCCTCTTTAATGTTTAGGACACTTCTCAGAGTGTCTCATGTTGTTTCCTCCCCCCACACACTCACCAGGAGTGACGTTCAGTTCTTCGGTTGGGGGATGTTAGTGCGTGTGTGTTCATCAAAAACTACTTCTGCCACAGGTAAACCAAATCTTATTCCTGTGGCATATCTACCAGACCAGGAAATCTGCCCTGTGTATCATTTGAAAAAGCTCTTGCATCTCTGGCCGGCGAGCCCAGATGCTCAGCTCATCTCATCCAAGGATGTAAAAAAGTTTTCTTATATGCAATTCTCCAAGTGCTTCTCAGCCTTGATTGACAGGGCCGGGATTGTGGGGAATTTCGCATCCCACTCCCTTCGTAGGGGTGGGGCAACATTTATGTCTCAAAAAGGATGTTCAATATCGGAAATCAAAAGTCGTGGACTTTGGCGATCGGCGTGTGTTGAGGAATATCTGCAGCCGTCGCTCAAGCATAAATTGTTGCTGGACAAGGAACTTTCCGGGCTGATTTAGTCTGTTCTTGGCGGGTTTGGATAAATAAACCCCCCTGGGGTCTTTGCCCCGAACAGCCCATCCGCCTTGACTTGTCATTATGTTGTGTTGTGTTGATATATATTATTATAACAGGACTAGTCGCGCTAGCTTATGTGTAAGCGACCGCCCCGGAGAGAGTCGCTGCATATAACTAGGCGACGGGAACCCTGGAGACTGACCACGTCCGCGTGACGGTTGGAGTGACGTCACTGTGCGTCCGACGTATGGAAGGTAGTCGTTCGGCCATCACCATTACGCAAGAAGCGAGAAAAAATTTTTTCTCTAGTGACAATGACTTGACTTTCAAATTTGGCTTTGATTGATTGATTGATCAGTTGGTTTGGATAAATAAACCCCCCTGGGGTCTTTGCCCCGAACAGCCCATCCGCCTTGACTTGTCATTATGTTGTGTTGTGTTGATATATATTATTATAACAGGACTAGTCGCGCTAGCTTATTAGTTTGGTGTTCCTTTCCTTTATTGGGAATCATACAAACTCCACACTTTACAAAAAGTACATAGGCTTAGGCCTATTAATCGCAAAGTACATAACAAATTGTTATATTATTGAATATAATGTAAGGGAAAAAGCAAGTGGACACGGCGGCTTCTTGATGTATAATGTTTATTAGTCAGTGAATAGTGGGCGTGGCCCACGTGACCAAGCACGCAGGTGCGGGCTTGCATATCCTGAATAGTAGGGGGGATACTACCCAAGATATATGGAGGGGGAGTATACTACCCATAATAGGTTTTAATATAATATCATACCTATATATAGCATAGCTCCCTCCCCTCTTTTCAAATCAAACATTAGTTTGATTTCCTTAACTAAAATCTCTATATATAGTATTGATATTTCAAATATTACACAGTTATCTCCAAATTGTTAAGTTGCGTTTCTAAAGTTAGCGTTAAGGTTTCGGATATTTTAGAGCACCATCACATTATGAATGAACAACCATCTGCTTAAATCAAACAAATACATGCATAAATCCTGACATGAACTGAATTAAAGAATATAGTATTTAATCTGGTGAGCTCTCCCCCTGATTATATACTCTGAGAGAAACTCGGATAGAGCAAATAATTAAAACAGATTAAAACATAAGAGTACCCACTATATCGAGATAATGGGTAGGTAAAATAAAGATAAGCTATAGATAATATAGTTGTACTGGATCTCTCTTACTGGTAACAATTGTGGGTTGTATAAAAAATGAAAGCCTTCCTAAATTACCAAGGGGAGGTAGAAAAGCCAGAAAATACCCAGAATACCCAGAAATACTCAACCTAACCATTTTCACAATATAGCCAAGAGGGGGAATACTTGCGACCATACTCAACCTCACCCCTAAAACAATATGGCCAAAAGGGGGAATACCTCAGAATACACTCTTACCCACTCAACAATAATACTTTGTCACTCATATTTACCAAACCAATTTAGAACACCAGTTTGAAACATTTCAGTACATACAATCACCAGTAGCAATGGATAAAAGAAATATCAGTAATTTGGTCAGATTACTTTGTCTTTGAGCCATCCTGGCAGTAAGCACAAGCCCAGGTTATGAAAATAAGGTTACAAAACAATAAACCTTGCCAATTAAAGGAATTGGTCTCATACAGACAATAATGCAAGCTTCACAGTTCCTATCCTTGGAAAAGGGTTAGGCACAAGAAAATGCTAGTTTTGAAGGACTCATCATAGAAGTAAACCTGAACGGCTCCTGTGGGAATGTACTCCATGGATCACCCTATGAGGTTGTGTCGGATTTATTGGTGTTTTTACATCGCTGCCCGGGTTCTCCACCAGTATGTTATATTATTGAATATAATGTAAGGGAAAAAGCAAGTGGACACGGCGGCTTCTTGATGTATAATGTTTATTAGTCAGTGAATAGTGGGCGTGGCCCACGTGACCAAGCACGCAGGTGCGGGCTTGCATATCCTGAATAGTAGGGGGGATACTACCCAAGATATATGGAGGGGGAGTATACTACCCATAATAGGTTTTAATATAATATCATACCTATATATAGCAAAATCATTTTGTTATCATCACTATATCGTTATCAAAATGTAGCCTATCTTATCACTCAGAAGCTTGTAATCTCCCATAGATATCTAGGCTACATCTTAATTATAGCTAGATCTAGAGCCTATGCATTTACCAGATCGTCTGATTTTCTTATGGTGGCGCTTTTCACTGGAGGATCATGATTTCACATTAATAATGCAAAAAAATAAGAGGGAAAAATTGTAAACTAAAACTATATAGTGAAACCCTTTTATAATAAAAGATCGAGGCTCTCAGTCCCTATGATATCATTTGATCTCTGTTTTTCTAATCCTTTTTTTCTGTGATCTGTTTTTCTGATTGAGGGGCTCAGCCGAAGGCTCTTGTACTGTCTAAAAGTCGGTGCGTGTAACATCTATAAAATGACGGCGTCGTACCAATCGCCTCCACCAGATGGGGTGTGTGCAGCAGTAAACAAGAAGCGTTATCAGTCATCACTCATTGTACTCTCGCACCGGGATAGTCTCAGATGTGCTCATAGTTTTACTCTTTAGCTCACATCCGACCACGTGGATCTGGTCACCGATTTCTCTGGCCGCCTAATCTATTGGTCTCCATTCATAAAAACACGATTGGCTTGTGATTTACGCCTGACGGCTCCTTAACATACCCAGGTCAACCAGCAGCTAGCTGTTCGTCCCGGCGACCAAGCCCAAGGCCACCTCGTCCCGACCTACATCAGATTGAACAGGGGAGGCTGGCAGGTTAGAGGTTGTGTGAGTATTTCTCATCCTCGAATTTACTCGGGTCGTTATTATATCTACGTTAGGGCAAGGATCTAATGAAAATAATCAGTCCTCTCGTGTGCTCAGCCTGGGCAAGAAGAGCAATAAACAACCGTGAACTATGCAATAATCGCAGCAAAACTGGACTGATTCTTGTGAATCATCGCCTACGCCATTCTTTGTACCAGAGAGGTGGGGCCACCGAGTCGAAGCTGAGAGCATGGGGGAGGGCTCCAGTAGGCCTACAACAAGTGCGAGCAGTCAGCGGGTCTGGCAACCAGCTACAGACCCCAACATGGCCCTCTCAAAACACAAATCACGGACACGGAGGAAAAACTGTCGATAAATTGACATCACGGCTCAAGCCATGGAGTCTACCCCACATCCGCCAACATGAAAGTTTGGCATTAACCAGGAGAAAGGAAAGGTGAGTTGTATGGAAGGGTGCAGACGGTGCACTACGTCATATCACTAATAATCATTATAAGGACATCTTTTCCATATAGACTATATAGTGCCTGTTTTAAATATCTACTTTACTCAAGGCAGTTTAAATTGACAAAATTCAATCAAGAGCATGCCCGCTCCTCTCACCCTCTCCTGAAAGAGAACAAAATCCCCAGAAAAAATGTCATTGTATTTGTAGTTTGAATGAGGCAGCTGATAAAATCTGCTTATCTGAAATCATCTTCCTATCACACAATTTTTTCTGCTTTTCTGACCTTATCTACTAATGTGAACATGCATCGGTACGTACTTGATAAGTTGATGTAGCTTGATGTTTACTTGCCTGTGACACTGTTTACATCGTGGATTTACTCCCTTCCCCTCTGCCTGGTGTGTAGATCACCTATCATATTACTAACCTATAGCCTAGGGACTAGATCTAGGGTAATTCCTCTTATATTATTATATAGTTATATCAAGTGTCCTGGAGACCTACTGGAGGGTTGGGTAATTTCCCCTCTTGTTTCTCCCTAATGCCGGTATAACAATGAAGAATCCAACCGTGTGCAGAAGTATGACATTTTAAGAGGAAGCACAAGCAGTGAAGGTGATGTTCATGACAATCCTGAGCGAATGGTACCAATTGTTATTCGCCTCTCCAGGAATTTCACTATTAAATGCAGAAAATGTATGGGTCTGGTCGAAAAGTCTGACTAGGTCGTCCACCCGTACGTGTTCCTATATCATATTTAGTTCCTTTATTATAAGTTCTCTATTAATAGTGGTAGGATATTATCTTTAGGCCTACACTTGACTTTCCTTAAATTTAGATGTCAACAATGTTGTAAATAATAGTTCAAGTGGTTGTAGATCTTGTCATTATATTGCGTATTGTAATCTTGGGCACTTTGTTTCAGGATGAAAACTCGAATACACTGTAAGATTTCTCTTGGTCTATGGATAGGGGGACAGGATTCACTAATCCTTAACAGCAGATATCTCTGATAATGATTATTATTGTCTATAGTTATACTTGCCTTGATGAATGACACTTAAAACAATTACCAACTAACATTTTACACTGCATGGTGCTAAATTTTAACCCCGTCTGGGATTTCTTTTATGACGCTTTACGTTGGACAGGAGTTATTCAAGTTTTGTAGTAGCTGAAGATGACCCCCAACAGTAAGTAGTGCAGCCAAGTGTTACTCATTCATTGTCAAGTGTTATTCAAAGTTTTATTTTATTTCTCTGGCAAAGTTCTGTTGGTCTTCCATTCACTTTAAAGCATGAAAAGTCTTATTTTTATTTAATGTGTGCGACCGCCAAAATAAATTTGAAATTTGTTCAAAACAAATTTGAAACTTGTTAGGTACCGTACTTATTATGCTAATTCACAACCATATATTGGTCATATATTTTGATTATTTACTGATCTATTTAATTTTGGAGTAAAACGTAGGCCTACTATTATATGCTGTAAAATAGGATCTAGCCAAAATGGCGCCTTTGGAGTTAAGTATTGTGGATGCAAAGGGATACGATACGGACGCATCACCTTAATTATGATTTCAATAATATCGTGTGGCCCGTGGGGCATGGTAACTCTAAAATATGCCTTATGTGACTAACATTACTATATAGATGTATGTATGAAATCAGTTTCGTCATAATACGACTCCCGACATGCGAAAATTATTATGGGCGCTCAACAATATTTTCCCCAATTAACCCTGCCTCGACCCAGCAAAATATAAGTCTCTGACGTTCTGTTTACATCACAGAAACTAATCCCTACCTTCGAAATCTGTTAACTGTATAGCAGTGTTAAGATAAGATAGATGGTAGGCTATCGACACAGATATTGCTTTTTAACATATTTAAATATATGAAAGCCAGGAAGTGATTTAGTCAGTTTGAATAAGACCTGATTTTTCTTATAAAAGGGTAACATGGTTTGGCTGTGTGTGCGACAATGCGTTTCGACTTGCTCATAGTTTTATATCTGAAGTACTATAAGCCTTACCTTTCAGTATACATGTTTTTCAAGGGTTAAGTGTTCCCCCAGAACGTAAAAAAAAATCCGTGAAATAAATTACCTGGATGTGTTCTAGAATAGCACATTCAATCATGCCGTTTTCGCTTGTTCAGTTGCATCGATTTTACCCAGTGTAACGTACGGTAACTGTAAATATTGAATAATGAATATATCTTTGTGGCCAACAGATTTGTTGTCATTGTTATTCCTGCCTAGAAAATCCAAGAATCATGTTGCGTATTGATTGTACTTAAGATACTTACTGTGTAACATAATTAAATAAATTCTTCACTATCTCCCTCACTTGGAAATAAACTTTCTTTATATTTGATATTTGGATCGTTTCTGCGAGCTCACTGCGAGCTCATAAGGTCAACGCGCTGTTCTGTTCCGACATGTCCGGACTACTCCCAAGTCTTGGTGTAGAAGGGTGCCAGAATTAACGATTCGTAACTTTTAAATTGAGGTCATTAGGTATAAATTTAAGATATAAAACAATGAAAACAAAACATGCCAAATAATCTTCCTAATTAAGATATTGTAAGTACATTCTCGTACATAATATATTTATTGATAGATGTGAAGAGGTAGGCAGCGCTAATCCTGACTATATTTGTTATTTTTCTTGTAATATTAACCTTAAATTAACTATATAAGGGTTGTAAACATTATACATCTATGGCCTGATCACTAAACTACATTTCTTGTTAAATCTCCCGCGATATCTGTCTGGAATTTATATTTTCAGGCACATGCAGAAGCATCCAACACTTTCGATGCAATAAAGAACTTAAAGTTTGCCTTGATTTCAGTTTCCTATCGTTAAATTAAGCACTTGGAATTATAGCCTCGATAAGAACAGCATAACTCACAGGATACCTATTCAACAATACACTCGTCTTATTTATTCATCCCGGGTCAGGCTTATTCTCACTGAGCTATCTAATCCACTTCGATTTCATTTCATGACTTCGTGTGCCAATTCCCACATGCTTGCAATTGCTGCCCCTCTTAAGTACATATTTTACACCTACATTAAAAATTCATTCTTCTGATACCTGTAGAAAGTAACGTCCATTGATACATTGCATTAAACATAGGCTTCTATAATTACATAGAAGAGCTAGGCCTGAACTAGTTGCTTGTGCTATGTTGAAACAACGACTCTCGTTGGTCGAAAGCCAGGCACAATTCTATACTTGTAGACACGCTACAGCATATCCCGAGTGTTATGAGCCCGTCTAATATTGATCAGTTCCTGACCTGTGCCGGAGAAACCTCCCTTTTATATGATCAGACCTCATTCATCTATAATCCCCTTCCTTAGATGAAAGGCGCGATAGTTTCTTATTAATGCATTCTTATATTGCTGTCCATAAGATATGAGCCTGAGAAACCAGCCATGAATCAAAACGTCTGCTTCATTGCTTGCTTCTACTTCGCGATGAGATCTGGTCTTGGCTCATTCCCATTTTTCATTTAGAGTAAGAGCAAAGATACTATTACTAGTCAATAGTGAACAGTACCTTCAGGAACAGATACCGTACCTCTTCCTCACCATGTGTACACACATCTTGAATTGCTTGGATGACGTTTATTCATTTTCGGGATACCATTGGTGTATCTTGATTTTTATTTGAAATATATTTTGACATTGTAAGTTTTCTTCAATAAATTAGAGTGTCAACAAATTGACACCTGAACACAAATGTTGAATTTTATAGATGATCAATTCCATTGTATACATACGCATATTTCTATTAATTTTTAAAACCCATTGACTTTTTTTCTATTCCCTTAGTTTAAGATAGATATATACTTAGAATCATGTGGATTCCAGATTTGAGTCCTTTGGTCACCAAGACAAATGTGCCAAATCAGCAAGCAATCCCCCCAGTTCGTCAAACCCAGAAGTGCTGACCCAGATCCTCTCATTTCCCCTCTTTTCAAAGCTTCTTTTCATCAGGCATAGATGCTAAAAATAAACTTGATGGCGAGTCATCCCCCAAGTGCTTAATACACTCTGGTTGCCATGGTTACCGTGACGGAGAACCCTACACAGCCCTTTGTTCTTAATGGACGATTGCGTGGAGGAAGGTCTAGTAGTAGTATAGGAAGCATGTCCCATGGCACAGGCTTGTCTATGTTGAGGTTGATAGCCCTGTGAAATTAAAAACACAACGTTTCATTTTGGAGGTTCTCCTCCATATGTCCTAACATATTAAGATACAGACATTTGTGTTTGTAATAAGGAGAACAATACATTAGCTCACGTGTCACTTGACGTAATTGGGTCATCAAATAATCCAATTTTGGGTTTTCATGAATCAGCTTAAAGGACTGATAAGTGCAATATAATGAGTGGGAGTATGGATATTTGGGTTGTGTATAACCGGGATGAAGCATGACGTGACGGCCGGGCTGTGTGGTCGTGTAAATGGGTTAGGCTGAAGCCAGCCCCAACTACCCGCTCATTCACCCCGCCCGCCTGGAGGCATGGCGGGCAATGCGTCAGGGTTTATCCCTTGTAGTCAGGAGCCCAACATCATCACATGGCAGTGTTGTGAGGCCAGTCCTCGTGGTTTACTTGTGGTTGTGCTGTATACATCAACCTTCCCCATTTTAAATCCTTTTATGATGACGCATTATGTCTCCTTGCAACATTCCTTCCCATCCACATTTAATCACTTGTTCCACTATTGTAGTGTGTCAAATCAGATTGCTGATTGCTCAATGCAATATTATGTTGGTGCTCATTTCCCATTCAACATTTTGTCCAAATATCTCCTCTATTATAAAGTTAAGTTGTATGTATATATTGAGGCCAGTCATTTTAATTTTTATTAGATAAGCACTGCATGATTTTAAACATATATATATGCATGGGTGTTTATGTACACATTCATTTGTTTCCCCATGAATTCATACCTTTTTGTTTTGCTAAATTTCATTTTTCTTATTACATGGACCCGAGAGGTTCTGCAATGGACATATTTTACTCGAATAATAATTCACTCTACAGTTTTGTTTGTGATTGTTAAATAAGGAGTTGAACCTGAGTTCCATTCAGTTAGATGTTCCATGTTTAATTTAAAAATCACTCATGATAGAACCTCATAACATTACAATATTGTTTTCATCTTTTATGTTTGAGGGACAAATTGGGACTGAACCTTCTCTTAGCAGGTTCAATGTTCAGCTGTAGGTGGTGAAGATAAGTTTATCCATCTCCTCGACTCTCCCTAATCTGATAAAAGAAATTAAGGTTGGGTCCTGGTGAATTATTGGATTTGCCTTTACCTCCTGCACATAAATACGAGGGAATACCTGTTTAATCTGCAGACTACTTTTTGCTAACGACCTGTATGAACTACGGGGGAATGAGAAATATTTTCATTTATACACAACTTTGTTTCTCTAAACTGTTGTTGTGGCGTCTAAAATGCTAACTGGACATGAGTGTCACCAGGTAAACAAGTAGACAAGTGTCTCACGTCCAATATGTGAGCCTGTGTATTCAATGATATTATACCCGATTATTATTATATGCATGTTAGATAACGCAACGTATTTATATCAATGTTATCATTATAAAAGGAAGAACTGAAATTGTATAGGATAACTTATTAGTATTATGTACATGTATATTGCTTTCATATATCTGTGCATTTGTTTCTTTAAGTATTCTAACTTTCATGGGTTTTTCTTTTTCAGGATATTTGCATTTAAAAGTTTTGAAGATCATCTGTTCGATGCCCTCGGAGAGGATAATGACTGCATTTCCTTGCCACGTTTTCTCAATGTAAGAATCACCTACAGACATAATACATTGTCCTTTGTGGCACCCGTAACAACCCCATTTCCTCATGTTGAAGAAACCTGGAAGAAAATTAAGCAAAAAAAATGCTCAATGTTTTACTTGTTATAAATGGGCAGTCATCTTATTCACTGGCATAGTCCATGATCCAACTGATCATCTCATATAAGCACCCCGAACCTGGGACATTGGAGTTAATTGATTAATTGCTTGTGCTGCTTTTGAGTCTCTTTCTAAGTCCACATAAGTCCAACTAACAGTCAACAGGATAAGGAATCCACAACTACCCAATAAAAGCATAACATCTATCATCTTTAGAACTAGCTCTATAGAAACAGCAGTGGGCGGAAGACCATGGCTATTCCCCGTTGAATAACATCCCGTGAATATCTCGATGGCCTCACTGTATTATAACTGACATTGTACACTGCGTGCCTTATTGTAATATCTTAGTCATATCTGATGCTATGTTGTATAAACATACTAGAGAATTTTTTTTTAAAATGTCACTTTGATGCCAAATACATTTTAATATACTCGAGAGGGATAGAACAAGTTGCATTTTAGAAAAAAGGATTTCTGCCTTTCTTTCACTCCCGTTTATATCTTATGCAATACCCATCAGGCCATGTCTTGATCAAAACTAAAACTTTGAGTGTTATGGTTCTCAGCTTAGTCTAACTTGATGTTGTAGGACCTCAAAGCCACTGGTTTACGACTCGATGATCCAAGACTCCGGGAAAGTATGCAAAAGTTTTCTAATATCAAGAAAGTGCTTCAAGGACAGGACATCAGACAGGCCATGATGCTGGACAGGGCTGCTTTCAAAGAGTGAGACACTTTGACAATGAATTAATCTCATAGAATTGTGCGAAACACAAGAGGGGAGATATCTTTATATGTTTCAGATAAAGTGTGATTAACCCAATCCAATGTACTCTTATTTTGTAATTATCTATCAATTCCAATAATCCTACAATTGTTTATCAATTATTATGTATGGTTCCACCACACATTCCTTGGCACATATCTTAATAAATATATTATAAATTCGAATAAAGTGAGAATGTGCCATGCCCCATCTTTATCCTAGCTCGGTCGACGAATTTCATCATTTTATAATTATGTATGTATACATGTATATGCCGTCAACTCTATTTGTTGTCTTTCTGTTCCATAAGGTGCGTCAAGGACAATGCCGTTCTTATACATCGGGCCTTTACGAATGATTTCGTGATTCCGGACTTTCCTGATTATTGTGAAATGCTAGATAAAATGTACTGGGGTTGCAAACCTACCATGGAAGGCAAGGTGAGCGTTACGGTGGTTCAAACTGCCCAAAATGCATTAAATTAAACGTACAATGCCTAGATGCCTTGTGCAGATATGCCTCTTTTAAGCAAAACTGGCCTGTTGGATTTAATGTCAAATTTAAAAAGGAATGTGATGTAAGATAACATTTTACATATTTCGTTTTTCAGGTTGCTGATTACATACCGCAGCTAGCTCGCTTCAGTTCAGATAATTGGGGAGTGTCTGTGTGTACCGTAGATGGACAGAGGTGACTATTCATTGTGCTTGATAACAATTATTGGTTCTATATTATAATACCTTATATTGCCATGAATATGACTCCACATGGATGTCGTCATGGCATTAAGCAACCATTACTCACTCACTCTATAATACCTTATAATAACACATGAAGGGGCGCACTTCCTCCTGTTGTAATAAAATACCACACGTCAGTAAACCGCTCATTCAATAGCTCTCATATCTTCATTTGAAATAAAGACTCGTTCATTCTCTAATATTGTCACTGTTCTTGAATGGTTATCTCTCGTGTCTCTGTGCAGACATAGCATAGGAGAGACGGTGAGTCCCTTCTGCCTCCAATCGTGCAGTAAACCTCTAACCTACGCACTCGTTCTTCATGAGCTCGGTCCTGACGTCGTCCATCAGTATGTAGGCCAGGAACCAAGCGGAGAAGTCTTCAATGAAATCAAACTTGACCACAAAGGTAGGTTTGTTATGCTTCTTTATCACTTATGAACTATGAATGAATCAAATTCCGAGATAAAACCACCTATACAATTCTTTTGTTTTTACATTTTCTTATATCCTAACTCACCGCATTCTCTCTTGAATCTAGTGTTTCATGGGAATAAGATGACAGACATCTTTTTCAAAAAATATTTCGATTGAGTTTTAACTGAGAGGCTAAAATCCAATACATAAAACAAACTATAAGCTCGAGAAACTGAAAACCTTGAATCTGTTGAACTTACAATACGTCTTTACACTTGAATTTTGTCGATGTTAAATGTTTGGCCTAAAATGAATTTTTCAAAAAACGAAAAACAAACAAATCTCAATCTCAAACAATCTGGATTTCTGGATTTTGTACGCCCTCGGTGTTATACTTTCTTTACAATCACAGCCACTATACGCAAAGATCTACATTTTATAACGATGCTGGGCGTTATTTACCATGGGTGACATGTGGCTGATTTATTAATGTTATTATTTACCAGGATCTTCCTCCCGTAATCAACGTTTCGGTGCGTACATTCCTGCCTTTCTTGCGGTTGCAAGGTCCCTCTCCTCGAAAGCTTTGATCAGAACCGCACATTAATTCGAAACTTTGTTATGACCTTGCTGCTTAAGAAACCCAAGTATTCTTGGTGCTTCACCAGCATAACAAAGGAATCAATGAAAAGTTGCTAAGTTATATCTTCCCGTCGGAATCTTTTAAATTATGTTAAGATATTTCGACTTCAATTGTCTTCGAAGTTGGTAATGTTACCATATGGTTCGCTTTGATTCTGATCAGGAAGTTAAAAAGTGCAGAATTTTTTCTCAAAACAAACCTGTTAAAATTTACCTAACAAAAGAGGAACTTTACTTTGCGATAGTTTGACTTAACGTGTTAAGCTTTTCGGGTACATCTACTGACAGATCTGTTCAAGTGTGATAATAAATCGTCTCACTCTATTAGTCATGATTACCCAGGGCATAAGGTGATGTTGAAATCCCCCACTTCTTGCATAAACATAATGTATTAATTATTGAGCTAAAGCTTTGACAATAACGACCTGTCAGTTATCACTTGAAGTACTGACCCTGCATTGAAGTTAGTGTGCATTCAACCCATAAGGATTGCACATATCATCCTGTCCATTGTGTGTGTTCAAATTAAAGTTTACCTTCCACATCATTTGTATTAAACTCAATTGGAGCAATTAACATCATTAGTTTTCAGAATACATGATACTTGTATAACTAGGTCAGACTACTGTGACTGTCTTTGGATTCATTCCAAATACCGTCCCTTGTCAAATTAAAACCAATTGCTCGAGGGCTTTAGACTTCAAAATTCAGTAGTTCAGTAGTCGTGCATACCAAAGCACTATCACAGCCCAGATGATATTTCTCTGTACTAGTTACTACGGTTGAGGCTCCCTTCTTCTCTAATTAGTCTTAAATCCCATTGGACTATTATGCCTAACCCAATAATTCATGTATACTGTTAAGCGGATTCTTTATCGTATCATTTCCAAGGGATTGTATCCCTGATTATGAATAGAGGCTAGAGACTGAAACATAGATGATACGTGATAAAGATAAAGTGTATGTGACCTAATAGTTTCCCATAGTACTTAGGCACTCATGTGTTACCTCTGGTGCCAATAAGAACACATCTGTAGAGTTATTTTTGCTGATGCACCCATTCTGTAGTCTTCGCCAACGTACATGCAGTAACTGGTTTGAAAGCATGATTTGGTAATTTGATTTGATCCTGTAACAGTTTCATTTTTGTTTTTACATCGACTTAGATGAACTGAACTGTAATGGGATCATATTCACTAACTGCATGACAAAGCATGTTAAATTGTGATCCAACAATCGTCAACGTAAACTCTTATATCAGATTTAAAATAGATATATTTGACGCGCTCTGCAAAAACAGGTCTTATATACCCCCTAAATAAGACCTGTTTTTGCAGAGCGGGTCACATATACTAACCATGGGATCGCCTTTCTTCTTAGCACATAAAAACCATTTGTAAAGTAGGATTATATAGAAAGAACCAGTACATGAAGTGGATGATCTAAAACGCTGTATTTGAAGTAATGCATGACATATATGTGATTGCTGAAGGGTGTGACTGGTCTGAGATGGTTTTGGTATGGTATTTACTGATATGTCAAGCCTAGGCTTCCTCCTTGTATTCAGCATCTGCTTGATATCTCAATCTATAATATCTCATGTAGAACAACCTGGTTCTCAAGTCCTCTACTCTGGTAGGAAGTAGTTTCATACATAGATAAGGATACTGCCCAAAGCTTTGCCTACTGAACATATCAAGTAGATTACATTGCCTCTTGTCGGGGAAGTTTTGAAATACATGCACACATTCTAAAACTACCCGGTTGCATCCTGATAATGGATGGTACAGAGTTTGATGAAACGTTAAGAGTAATCCATGTGTATATAATATAGTGTTCCTAAGTCAGTTGATAACTAAACAGTTAATCAAGAATAGGTCGTGACAATTTGTACACATTTGTAATCAACGTACTAAATTTTTAACATGAAATACTTCCACAATTCTGGCATTTTGAAACATTGGTCAACGAAAATCAGACTTTATGGCGTTCTTTTAAAATGTTTTGATACATAATATTTCTTTTTTTCCTTTTCCAGGAAAGCCTCATAACCCGATGATTAATGCTGGTGCTATTGTTGTGACTTCCCTTGTCAAAAACGATTTGAAGCTTGCAGACAGGTTCGACTATGTCAGTAACCATTACAAGAGATTAGCTGGTGGCGAGTACCTGGGCTTCAACAACGCTGTGTGAGTAGCCATTGTGTTATTATTTCACCTCTGGAATGGACTGCCCATAGACTTTGTATAGACTCGCCATATGCTAGTGAGCGGGAAGAAATATGTTTCATTCGTCCCTAGGGACGAAACAGATGACCCAGTTTCTCCATCTACGTTTTCATTGGTTATTCTGAAAGTAGGCCAGTGTTGTCATGGCGTCGTCAACGTCACGCCCAGCGTCAACGACGGCCGTCATAAACTCAAGCGCCACTGGAACGATGCAGCTCCCTTGCCGTGTTTTTCTCGTAACATGTTACCGTAATTAAAAGGATTCCAAGACATTTAAAATCATTTGTAGAGGTCAAATAAATCTCGAACTAACCTTAGTGATGTATTTCCGATCGTTCTTCACCTTGTTTTCGACGGGGGAAATCCCTCGGTGCTACGCTACGCTCCGCACCTCGGGATTCCCCGCCTCCAACTCGGTGAAGAACGATTGGAAATACATCACTGCGGTCAGTTCTACCTATTTAACGCAACTGTTCTTTACATGAGGGGCGTACATATGGTATGGATGTAATGTAAATAGTTCATCATGTGTGACAAAATGTAATATCCCTGTAGTGTTAATAAGAAGGGCATATATATGAATGTCTGCAGTATATAAAATCACGTATTTTTATGTTATTTCTTCAACGTGCATCCGGGGTTTCCATGTCACCTTTAACATTTAAACGCTGCCGAATATTAAACATCTTGTATTTGAAAAGGACAAGGTCTTTCCAATGACCTATCTACAGTACCGAACCAATGAGCGAAGTTAATGTACTAATATGGGGATATTACATGTCATAAAATTTTAATCGTTTTTAACTTGATGCAATTTATAACTGTATGTATTTTAAATTTGGGATCATTCTATTCTAGATTTTTATCCGAACGTGAAACTGCCGACAGAAATTTCGCCCTTGGTTATTACATGAAGGAAAACAGGGTGAGGAAAAAGCGAGGCGACTCTCCCGTATTTCTTATATTCACTTCCATTATTTCCTGTTTGTGTATCCAGTTCATATATTTGCTACAATATAAAACGATGAAAGTTGCTTAAAATTATTTGAATGAAATTGATCTGATATTTGTTTCGTAGCCGTTAGCAATGATTAATGTTTCTGGATTTATTTTTAGTGCTTCCCCGATGGAACTCACCTGATGGAAACGCTAGACTTTTACTTTCAGGTTAGTCTCAAAGCCATTTGAACTACAAATCAGCATTTTCTATCTCTCACCATTAAGTAATTTGGAGTTTGAAAATTAGTACTACACTTTCTTATTTCGCGTTTGATTCTGGATAAACAATTTTTGTGAAAGTGGATCCCTGGAAGAAGCTCTATAAGTCATTTCATTGCACAATGTACTCAAGAGAGATTGCATAATTATCCAATAATCATCTTTGTGCTCATTAAATCATTGATTTGCGTGTTACATTCTAACTTTCTCTGTTCAGCTGTGTTCCATAGAGGTGACGTGTGAATCCGGCGCCGTGATGGCTGCCACATTGGCTAACGGTGGCATATGCCCCATCACCGGTACCAGGGTTTTGGGAGCTGCAGCTGTCCGCAACACACTCTCGCTCATGTACTCATGCGGAATGTATGACTACTCAGGTCAATTTGCTTTCACGGTATGTCTTGATCTAAGTGTATTGCCCGGGTCATTCCGGTGCATCGATTGCCTTTCATTGCTTACCATATAATTATGTATGTTTGTATGTGTACAAGTCAACTCTATCTTTACATAATTATCATCAAGTAAAAGTTGCGTTGTTATCTACTAGTTGGATTAATGACGGAAGCCCTTATCATAGTAAATTGTTTAGTTTAAAAATGTAAAAACAATACTGACCTCTGACAATGAAGTCTATGATTATGACAGTCTATTTGAAATCCACAATTCATGTACATGTATACACGCTTATGTGTCTCCCTTGATTCTCATCTAGGTTGGGTTACCGGCCAAGTCTGGGGTTTCTGGAGCCATTTTGCTTGTTGTTCCAAACGTAATGGGTGTTTGTTTGTGGTCACCGCCGCTTGATGAGACAGGAAACAGTGTCCGAGGCATTCAGTTTTGTAAGGTAAGAACTACAGTAAATCAGTCTGCTCTCAAGTAAAACCGTTATAAGTACGAGATGAAGCATCATTTCTGCGAGCAGCGACTTTATACTCCGGTTTGAACCGCATCTATCCACATGTGAACATTAAGAGCTAATGAAGCATCTTCTTCATTACTGAAAAAAAACTCAACCAAAAATGGTAATATTACAGATAGACAATGAGTTATGAATTCAGCGGAGAAATCACTTACTTATTGGATCTCACTAATGAACTGGATGTCCTCATTCTTTCTATAGGATTTGGTGAACACCTTCAATTTCCACAATTACGACAACCTAAAGTATACACCGCAAAAGACAGACCCACGGGTGAGAAAGGTGGATCAGAAAGGCCTGGAGATCATGACCCTGCTATTTGGCGCTTCTAATGGTGATCTGACTGCCCTTCGAAGGTATGTTACATATATTATAGATGAGTATGGTCAAGAGCATTTTGTCGTGTTGTTTCAAAGAGTTGAGATTAGAGTTGTTTGAGAAGCTGTTGCCGCATGTATTTCATCTCTCTTACAAATGCTCCCTCTATTTCCAGGCTGGCTTGTATGGGGATAAACATGGGAATGGCTGACTACGATGGCCGCACAGCGCTTCATCTAGCCGCTGCTGAAGGTCACGTGGAATGTATCAACTTCCTCCTGGACAAGTGTCACGTGGATCCCAACCCTCTGGACCGATGGCAACAGACCCCGCTAGATGACGCTAAGAGCTTCAATCACGAGGAAATCGTGGCCATTCTGTCCAAGTACAAAAAGGAAGAATCCAGCGAAGTTGAGAAGCCAGAAACTGAAGAATAACTGTGATCTTGATGGACTTTTTACAAATATTATTTTATCCGCATCTGAACAAGGTTCTAATATCAATTACATTGGTATTTCATTGCTACAGTGTCGAAATCTAGGTTATTGAAAACAGTATCTGAAGTGTAAAAATATTTATTGCTCAAATTGGGCACATGGATTACTTACTGACATGGCTCTATGTCTGGAAGGCCAGTACATTTCTTGATATCTCTTTTTAACCTTTCCGCTATAATCATGTATGGAAATATCTGTTTGAAACACATGGGGCTAAAGCAAATCAAAACAATTGCAGGCGAGGACCGTCTAATAGATCGCATAGATTGTATCATGTTGACGTTGATATAAGGCAACATACCTACGGGCTTTTGTACTTAGCGTGGATGTCCATACACATACTAGTCCTGGGTGTCTTTCACCTTCCATCTATTGTACCACACGGTAATAACACATCCGTCATGTAACCACTGTCATTGGTTCACATAACATATCCAATGTACGTGTATTCACAAATCTTTAAAAGCGTGCTAATGAAGGTTGGTCGGATTAACAGTGTAAGTATATGTTGGCCAAAATGTCTTATAAGGAAGTACAATAACTATCCTACATTAACTATTTCTCGATCAAATTGATTCCGGCATGCTGTGTCTTCTAAGTCTAAAGTCTCGCAGGGTGCATTTCATTTTCAAATATCTAAACAGAACCCTGGCTAATTACAGGAAAGCTAAACTGTATATCCTCTTCAGTATATCCTCTATAGTAAAAAAGGGTACTGAGAAAGTCCTATATGTTATCTACATGATGAATACTTGAGATTACTGTTGCAACACTTACTATGGGTTTAGTAGAAAGTTAGCAGAAGATCTCTCGCATTAGACTTGTTAGTTTTTTCTCCGCGGGGAAAGGGATCTTGTATCCCGCCCCTTCTCAGGAACATGTTGGTAATAGATATTTGCGACTGCCAACTATTGCCTATTGCACTTTGCCCTACAATTCACACCACAAGCCTTTGTGTGAATTCCACTGCAGTAGCCATATGATACAGAAATAGATTTGCCGTCTCTGTTCTGTGTGTACGAGACAATTAATTCGTGTATTCACCTAGCAATGTAAGGAGTGCACAGATTGTGGGAGGAAATCATGCAATACATATGAGTGTACATTATTGAAATGCATGGTATAGCTAATAGTGTGGATTATTACACCTTTAACAATAGTTATAACTGAATACCGGGACTGAGCATTTCAAACCAAATCACGTCCAACATTCGACATTATTCATGCGTTTTGGGCCTCTCGATGAAATGGGTAGGAATCTCTGAATTATGTAGTTATGGTGGGAAATGTGATATCCTTATTCTCCAACCTTTTCTAGTTTCAGTATATGGGGATTTCCATGTAACAAGATGTTCTTGTTTATTTTATCTTTTAACATAAATCTTTAATAATTGTCCTGTTATTGATTTGTAATATGATTATTTATTCATTTCTACCTACGGATGTTTTAAGTTTCCGAGTGAATAAAAGTTGAAATTTTCCCAATGTTGATTTGTAAGAACATTGTTTTTCATTTTTACCTATGGATGTTATTAGGTTTCCGAATTAATAAAAATTGAAATGGCAAACAAAAACTGTCTCATATATTTGAAAATGTATATTTTATCGACTTGGGAAATGATGTGGTCTTGGCATCTCTCCACTGAAGCACTCCAATATCAATTTATAATGTCCAAATAGATTGTACATATTTGGCCCGTCGTGTGGTTCCATTGCTTGGTGATAATAATTAAGCCTTTTCAAAATTTAGAGAGGGGCATTTACCCTTTTACGTTCGTCCTGTTCTCCAACTTAGACATGTATTATGAACTCTTCTAAGGAACCTGGGAAATCATGCACTTACGTTTGTGACTAAAGAAAAAAATTATCCTGGCGCAGTTTTGACCTGTGAAGTCCTTTGAATACCGCCATAGAATAATTTATGTTTTTATAATGAGAATGAATATTTGGCCATTATCCACATCAAATGTTTGAATCCTAACTTATGAGAGCATGAATGTGTACATGAGTGAATATTGGTCAGCTGACCTCCCCGACCTTGATACAGGGCCACAAGTTGATGACATTGTGTAGGTCATCGCCAACACTCCTCAGCCCTCGGGCAATCACCGATTGATTTCGTCTCGCCTCTGACCCCACAGGGCCATGTGACTGGACCCATAGTGCTTGAGACGTCAGTTTTTAATTGTCGTCACAATCCAAGTTTTATTTGACGAGATTCAGCGGCGCGGTTAAACCACACGAAGATGGGAGACGAGAATGGACGTAGAACTAAAGTTAAGGAGGTAAGTCATTTATGCCTGCTTTTTCCCACTATCATTTTCAGATTATTCCAATCTAAGGTGTCTAAGGTGTTCATGTAGCTCTTAGTCAAGAAATTATGGACAGAATGATGGGGAATTCAATGGGGTATGGGCATATAGGGATTACCCATCATACACTGGCCATGAAAAGCTATGAACTGGAAAGTTTCATTTTCACCGGGACCGCTTGTCGCTGACTACTCCCAGCCTGGAATTACCGCATCGCTCGACAGCTCATGCTCAATTCATGCCGGAAAGTTGGTATCAGTTTGATGCAAGAGGTTACATTAAATGCCTATTCTAAGGGTGGATACCATCATGTGTTTATCGCATGAAACTTTCCTTATTTTAAACATACCGGTAATTCCTATTCATCCCGATTAATGTGCTAGCTTGTGCCGTTCTGTATCGTGCTTTTACTTTCAGATATTTTCACTGTTAGACATCAATAGCAGTTCATTTAGAAAATGGAATGGTTTAAAGTGCAATTCCCCTCATATCTAACTGGTACGACTGCTAAAGAATGGATCTTTCCTCCAGGTTTTGGCGCGCCACACGGACCTTGAGCAGAGCCAAAATAAAGCCCAGGGGGCGCTGCTGTCTGTCTTGGCGCTGACACAGGTAACATCCGGACACGCGGCCTGGGTGGACATGGCATTTAGGCCTATACACATTCTGCATGAAGGGAAAATAGTATTATTTTACCTCCTATTTGACCTTTCCTACAAACCTGACATTTCCTAGCACTGTACTGGTGATTTTTTCTTTAGCAAGAGCTAGTTTGAAAAGTGGAAAGAGAAGCAAAATAAATTCTTAAAGAGCAGAAATAACCAGAAAAATAGAACATTATTTTTGGAGCTAAAAACGAAGCTTTCATTATATACCACGAAAAATATGAATAATATATGACTAGAACATGTCATGTAATGTAATGCCAAGTGATATGCCTAGATGTAAATCATTCATTTTCACTCTTCTTATTTATGTAAGATGACAAATTTGGCCTATGTAAATATACTAACCTGTGGGGTCCGATCTAAAGTTGTGGCCTTCGGTAGTTTTGCATTCTAGGGCCAAATATATCAGTAAATGTAGCTAATCCGTAATTCTATTGATTTGATCCGCACAGGTCACAGAACTGAAAATTCTTTTGGATTTCGGCGGAAGCCACAAGCTCTACCATTTTGTGTTGGCGTTATTGATAGGTTCGATAGCATTGCAAATTATCGTGGGAATAATCGTTATCTATATTGGTAAGATATCTTTCTATTTCTCCATTTAACTATATTCCCGGACTGGGCAACTCGCTCGTTCTGGTTTTAAGACCACAGAATCCCTATGGATGGTAGGCCTATTCTAGATATTTTAGTCTGGTCTCAAAAACGCTTTAAAATACACTTGCATCTTTTCTTTGAGATCTGAGAGAATATGCCAAGTATGACGTTTTTCTCATTGGTAAAGAGATATATAGTAGGTATGTTCACATGGATATGATCGCAGCTTCCATTATTTCTAAGTGTGTGATGTGATATTTCTAGGACACGTGCGATACCAGAGTCAAGCCAAGAAGGGAATATGTCGGCGATTCCTCAATTGTTTTGTGTGTAAATGCAACTGTACACCGGTGTGTTGTAAGAAGGATGCCAGGAAAAGAGCGCCCAGTTACATCAGTGTTCCCATTGGCGTAGGTGCCCCCGATGTGCGCACGGACACGCTAGAACTGACCGCCTCTCAATATTTCACCAATGACGACGACAGTGAAGTGGCAGGTTGCTGTGAGTGGTCTCTACTCAAGAAGGATTCGCCCAAGGACAACAGTAACTCAGTGGAAAGGCATAGACTTAGCCTAGAACAAGCTAAGGTCAAATTAAGCAATGCAGTCACCAACGTTCTCAAGCTGACCACTAACGTTGAGAGGCTCGAGTCGGATGCAAAAAAAGTTCCCAAAAATGCCGATGTTGAAAAAGAACTGACAGTGGCCCGTGAAGGCTTACAGGCAGCTCGCAGAGAGAAGGAGCAAGCAGACACGGAGATAGAGTTTGCAGATTCCCGACACAAGCAAGCAATCCTTCTGGCCGATGAGTTGGACGAGAAGGAAGAAATGGCAACATTTAAGAAAATCCGCTGGTGGCAGCAACTGGCCTTGTACATGTTGTATTTCATCACCTTGATGAATGTGTTCGTAACAGCCATCGGTATATCTACACACAGCTAGAGACCCTAGGCCTTGCTTGCGTATTACATTCATCAAACCACTCACAGACGTGTCCAAATAATTCGCCAATTCGAGTTTAGAACAGAGGCTAAATTTCGGGAAATTTAAAAACGATGGGGAATGAACGCTTGCATTCCTGCTGCAGATAGTTGGGTGGAAAATAGAGACCAGTCTGTTAATATTAGTTACTTGTATATCGCCAAGCAACGTCGAAATACATGTGGTTAGTTGTAAGAAAGCAAAAAGGAGGCAATCCAGTGCACCAGTGTCATTACGTATCACTGATCACTGATAGAATTTGTCTTTATCACAGAATAAAAATTCTGGCCACAAATATAGATTAGGCTGTGAAGCCAAATGAATGTTACAATATAAATTATGTACTTTCTATGTCAATTAAGCTAGGTTATGGACGGCCAGCTTCTTGATTCAATTATTTAAGAAAATAACTTTGTAGTTTCAGGGGCATCGTAATTAATAATGTAAAGGACACGTATATACGTTGCGGTGTACAGAATTAGAAACGGTTGGACTAAGTCGTTACTGTTACTGAGATCAACTAAAAAGAATAAAAGTTTTCCA
The DNA here is from genome assembly GCA_942159475.1 of Sthenelais limicola. Taxonomy (NCBI): domain Eukaryota; kingdom Metazoa; phylum Annelida; class Polychaeta; order Phyllodocida; family Sigalionidae; genus Sthenelais; species Sthenelais limicola. Next base: position 9,838,892 of record OW804100.1, on the reverse strand, counting down.
TTTGATTGTCGATTTTCAATTTAGCAAACACTTATTTGCGTTTACATAGATGGGAAGATTAATTAGGACTGCCATAATTGTTGGTAAACAAGTATTGACCATGCGAGGCATTAAACTTGTTTGTCTAGTACGACTTATTCACGTTAACTAGTCTTGCCCTTCGTGGACTAAATTCTGCGCAATGGATCGGGAGGCGACACCTAGTGGTAGTCTACACTTATCAATTTTATCTGCAGTCATATCAAACTCGGGCAGTATTAAATGATTTTCGTGGGGGCAATATGGAGAGATTCGATTAGTTTCATTTCGAAGGTTTCCAGTCAAATTTCAAACTTAAAAGGAGATTCAGGTTCAATTCGTAAGACAAGTTTTTTATACGTCGACTTTTAATTGCACGTTGTGAAAGTAGCACAATATTAATATAAGTCTTTATCACAGAATAAAAATTCTGGCCACAAATATAGATTAGGCTGTGAAGCCAAATGAATGTTACTACAATAGATAATATCTAAAACATCTCTTAGCTCGATTTTTTTTTATTTTTTAACTTAATACATAGATCCCGTTGTTCTTGATCCTATCCCCGTTTCACGATCTTAAGTTACTAAGCAACCCCTTCTTTTCCTTCTGAATTCCTTACGGTGTACTTTAGATCTAAGCAACCAATCTGATAGTTCTAGCTGCAAAGCAACTTTACAAATGTTCTGGCGCATGATTTTAGCTTTCCAAAGAAACTGCTTATTATACAGACTCCAGCTTCGAGTTTTGGAATTGTTGCACACAGCTCTTCCTGCTGTAATGTTTTCAGATGTTAAGTTTTGACAACAACTTGGGGCGGTTTTCAGATGGTAACACCGCAACGCTGTATAGTCTGTGGTCATGGTATCCTGTATTATTCACTTCTTCTTGGAGGCCTTCTGGGCAGCCTTGGTGACCTTACCTTGGCCACCATCACGCTTGTTGACGCTCTTGATGACACCAACGGCCACTGTCTGTCTCATGTCACGGACAGCAAAACGACCGAGGGGTGGGTACTCAGCGAAGGCCTCCACACAGAGGGGCTTCTGTGGTACCATCTCGACGATGGCAGCGTCTCCAGACTTGACGAACTGTGGGTTGTCCTCAAGCTTCTTACCGGAACGACGATCGATCTTCTCGATGAGTTCCCTGAACTTGCAGGCAATGTGAGCGGTATGGCAATCAACGACTGGGGCGTATCCAGCATTGATCTGGCCAGGGTGGTTCAGGATGATGACCTGTAAGCAAATGAAATAAAGACTTTAGCTAAAGATAACAAGTGGGGATGTATCAACTGAAAGGCTATATTTATAAACTACATTACAAGTCGGGGATTTAAGAACTAATAGCTATAATATGTATCAAATCTACAGCCATAACATGCAATAAACCAAAGGAAATAAATTATTTCTTATTTGGTTATTATAATAGGGCCGAATACTATTCACGTTTTCAACAAATGTAATTAACGAATATCTTGGGGATCGACAGGACACTTGAAAGATTTGGTAAATCCATATCATATGATCACAGAAATAGGCTCAGATAAAGCAAATACAGTAACATTTCAAGAGTGTGTACACACCTGGGCACGGAATTCTCCTGTCTCCTTGGGTGGATCGTTCTTGCTGTCTCCAGCAACGTTTCCACGACGGATATCTTTGACTGACACGTTCTTTACGTTGAAACCAACGTTGTCACCGGGAAGAGCCTCAGTGAGAGCGGTGTGGTGCATCTCAACTGACTTGACCTCAGTGGTGAGGTTAGCGGGGGCGAAGGTAACGACCATACCGGGCTTCAAGCTACCAGTCTCAACACGACCGACGGGGACCGTTCCAATACCTGAAGAAATAAGTTCACTATTAATAAGATGGAAATAGAAGTCAATAAAAGGAGTACACACGGGAATTAATATCGAAAGTCGTGCAACTTACAAATTCGAAATATGTGTGGCTAAGATTTTCAGGACAATATTTAATAATTGTAACAATATACTAGCTTTGTCGTGGGCAACTTTTAGGTTCCTACAAGGTTCTGATAAACGTACTATTACTGATGCACATTGAACAGACGTGTAAAGATAAGAACCAATCTATAACAATACATACCACCAATTTTGTAGACATCCTGGAGTGGCAGACGAAGGGGCTTGTCAGTTGGGCGCTTGGGTGGCTCAATGGCATCGAGGGCCTCGAGCAAGGTGGTACCGCTGAGGTCCTTGCCTCCCTTCTTGCACTTCCATCCCTTGTTCCATGACATTTTGGAGGATGATTCCAACATGTTATCTCCATGCCATCCAGAGATTGGCACGAAGGCGACGGCATCAGGGTTGTATCCGATCTTCTTGATGTAGGTGCTGACTTCCTTACAGATTTCTTGGAAACGTTTCTGGAGGAGAAACAGTGAATCAGATTAGTCTTGTGTTCAACTCGAGATTTCATCAGATGTGAAATGAGATTACAAGAGATGAAAGTGTAGGGAGCCTAGAGGATGGATCTACAACATGGGTAGGCTGTAGCGCCGAAGACGACCCCTTTATTTCTCTCCCTTAATTTTAAATTCGCGACTAGGTACAAAAACCTAGGCACGCCAAGCTTAAGGTGACTGGAAACTCATGGGAATGTTAACCACAATATTGCAGGATGTGAAATTTAAATAGTGAAAGTGTAGGGAGCCTAGAGGATGGATCTACAACATGGGTAGGCTGTAGCGCCGAAGACGACCCCTTTATTTCTCTTCCTTAATTTTAAATTCGCGACTAGGTACAAAAACCTAGGCACGCCAAGCTTAAGGTGACTGGAAACTCATGGGCATGTTAACCACAATATTGCAGGATGTGAAATTTAAATAGTGAAAGTGTACGGAGCCTAGAGGATGGATCTACAACATGGGTAGGCTGTAGCGCCGAAGACGACCCCTTTATTTCTCTTCCTTAATTTTAAATTCGCGACTAGGTACAAAATCCTAGGCACGCCAAGCTTAAGGTGGTTTTGGAACTTATTCTAGAGAATTTCACCACATGTGATGCATTTTATCACAAGAATCGAAAATAACCCGCTCTAGATCATCTTAATATTCCCAGATTAAATAGTATTTATGCTTGGTATTATATGCGGCAGCAGCTAAAGGCTTCTCACATTATGTGACATACCCAGTAGTTAGCACTGTGATACATTTCATCACGAGAATAAAAAATAAACTGCTTTAGATTAATTACTTCAACAACAATATTCCTAGATTAATTAATACTATACTTTATAATTATACATACGGCAGCAAATAAATGCTGCTCACACTGTGACATACCCAGTAGTTAAATTCTTTGAAGTGAAAGACCTATTTGACCAGATCAAGTTAACAAAGACTTACATGACCCAATTAAAGATAATTAGGCATATTTACCTCGCTGTAGGGTGGTTCGGTGGAGTCCATCTTGTTCACTCCAATGATAAGCTGCTTGACACCGAGGGTGTAGGCGAGCAGGGCGTGCTCACGGGTCTGGCCGTTCTTGGAGATACCAGCCTCGAATTCACCAACACCAGCGGCGACGATAAGTACGGCACAATCGGCCTGGAAAAGAAAACACAGGATACTTAGGTAGGGTCTTCAATGAACATCAAATGCTTGGTACACAAAGAAAAGGGTTTAAAACTAAATATGATCCAGACTTTTAGGAAGACAAAGGGTTATTTAATACACAATTGCTATTTCGGGTATTCTTTTAAACCTGTTTCAATAACCAGTATTGCATGTAGGATCACTTGAGAGGAGGGTTCTTACCTGGGATGTACCAGTGATCATGTTCTTGATGAAATCACGATGTCCTGGGGCATCAATGATGGTAACGTAGTACCTGGAGGTCTCGAACTTCCAGAGAGCGATATCAATGGTGATACCACGTTCACGCTCAGCCTTCAGTTTGTCCAAAACCCAGGCATACTTGAAGGAACCTTTGCCCATCTGCAACAGCAACAATGTTTCATTTCATCAGCAATTTATTTATTTGAAACAAACAATATAGCTAAAGGTTATTATTTCCGCTCGAAAAAATATTACACAATACACATGGAAATTGGTAGTTCTGCTCATGTATAATCATATTAAATTTAATATTAATTTTACGAAGAGCAGATGGATCAAATTTGGACTACCATAATCGTTATTTATTGACCACTAGATCTATTACTATTACACAACATCACAAGGAGACAAGAATGGTGGGTCAGAAACTAGGTAAATTAATGACGTTACACGTGGATATAGTAAAATGACTCACCTCCTGAGCTTCCTTCTCGAACTTCTCGATGGTACGCTTGTCAATACCACCACATTTGTAGATAAGATGGCCAGTGGTAGTCGACTTTCCGGAGTCGACATGGCCAATTACGACGATGTTGATATGAATCTTCTCGGCACCCATGGTTGCTTTTTCGGGTTTCTCTTACGGGGATATGCTAAAAAGTACACAAGACAATAGATCAGTTATTTAGTTCTGGCAATGCAGGCTCACGTTGACCTGATAAGCAATGGTTTCAAGATTTTAACCAGGAATACACAACACTTAACTACATACTGTTATGATAGGAGGGCAACGAAGGAAGGGTTAACTGGCAAGGTGGAAACTGGTGTGACGGGTTCACAATTTTAACACAGGAAACCCCGAATCCCGGGACATCGCAATGGCTTCTGGTCACATCTGGGACACTGAGAATGCCACCCATCAAAGACAGATTTGGGCCACCTCCTGGACACAGGGGGCTAAAAATATAATTCCCTCGACTGTAAACCAATAGACATCAGAAATAAGTCTTTTAAAATAGTCAACCCCATTGCCCTAATTTATTATGTTGCTGACGGTGCCACGTGCCCGCCTGTGTCAGGAATATGGCCTCATCCGAAAATGTTCATAAGGAACTTATCCATTGACAGTACTCCAGTGGCTTGTTATCGAGACTTAAGTCCAAATTTGTAGATACCACAATAAATATCCAATAATATCGAGGTTCCGAAGAATATTTCCACGGAAAGCACCAATATGAACCGTACAATCCAAGGCTGATGCAATGCCGGCTACTTGAATAATGGCGTAGCACCGGCCGGCTTTTTCCGGGTGATGGGAAGCCAGACGTCCCCACACATTTTGGAGAAGTAAACATTCACAATAATACAAAAAAGCCCATTAAAAACATTAGAATCAATAATTCTCGATTTGTCTTTTAAAATGATCATCACATGAGGCTCGTGGGGCTACTAAAGCGTACAACATACAGGATGGAATCTGTCTGAAGGCGGCCATACTGGATGGCCAGAGATCACTTCCGACTGCCATGTCCTAAATTTTATAATTTCAAAATATCGGACCAATATCAAATGGACTAATCGAAATAAACACACAGACATAAAAAGCAGATGTTGCTTTTTCGAATGATGTAGATTTGGCTTAAGGATGATCATTCTAAAAGGTAGATAGAGAGGATATAAACACCAGAAAAATTTCACACTCACCACTATGTGCCCGTGTCGTAGTGAAAAGGACCGAGCCAAAGTAGTCACGTGGGTTTTATACGCGCCGTAGAGGGGGTAGCAAGCATTGACGTCACCGGGGGTATTTCGCAACACAATTTCCCTATATTTTTACATAGACAACAAATATTTTCCAAATAAACAACTGAATAGGAATAATTATATGATGTAAGACGTTACAAGTGATGAAAGAGAAATAGTTTCGTTGCAAAATCATGTGAAATGTATCACGTGTTGGGGAACTACCTATGACGTCATCAACAGAGGGTCACCTGTTGGGGATTCCCAATAAGGCTTTTCCTTGCCTCGAGATAAACTGAGTGAACACCACTCCGTGACATCTTCTTGCTCTTATGTTAAAGTGAGTGCCGAGTAAGGTATTACTCGAATCCTTATGAGCGGAGTCATTTAAACAGTTTCCATTCTATAATATGTGTCACAGTCAGACTTCCTTTCAGTGCCTCTGTCCAAGTAGACCTTTCAGTGCCTCTTTGTAAAGCGCGGCACGGATCCCCCTGTTGCACAAGTCAAAGGCAAGGTACATAGAGAACTATGTCAATGATTCAATGCTTAAGAAGGATCGGGCAAGGAGCCATATTTTCGATTAGCCTCAAAGGTTGCTAATAAGGTCCCAACATGTGTTTGTTTACATATTCGATGGGGCCAGGCCATTTCCTTAATCATTGAAATACAATTATACATGTATCACAACCAATGCAATGCAATGGGGATTAGATTTATATTAGAACGGTCTTATAGTTTTACTCAACCGGATACACTGTGACTCAATTATTAGCATACAGTGACTACACGGTGCATTGCCATGGACAGTGTGTTTGTGTGTGTGTGTGTGTGGGGGGGGGGGGGTGTTAACAATAAAATGATGGTGTTAAAACAATCTAAGTCGCGCAATATTTAATGCGTCAAACTCAAAGATCTGATGAGAACGTTTTTTATACTATAGATAGCGCCTATAATTAACCAGTATGCGCTTAAAGTTTATACTTGGATTTCCACATGCATCGATCAGGTAGGATTGCATGAACAGATGAAACTTTTCACACGGATAGGTCCTACTAGTAAAGAATGCGGCTCTATATAAATAGGGGCCTATAATATGGATCTATGGCGAAAATGGATATCGTTAAATTTAACACGCGTACAAGCATAATAATAATAGTTTTATACAGTATCCTACATATATTATAAACATGCATTTGTCCACTTGCTGGTGTTGGTCACACATGCTTACCGGACGCCACGTGGCTACCTCGTGCATTTCAACATGTTTCAACTCTTAAGGAATCAACAATAAAGCCTAGCTGCGTATCGCAATGTGAATTGTCCTATAGGCCTATAACATATAGTATGTTGCACATGTATGTGTGGGTGGGCATATACTATAAGTGTCCATTCCATTTCTACTCCTAATACAGATACATTAAATTGATTCACACTTTCCCAACTCCCCTGTAAGTACGGCCTACATGAAAACTGCCAAAGCGTGTACTTCAAAGCTTATAAGAAAATTGACCGGTATACAAAGCGAAATTGCAGTGTGAATAAATATCGGCCTAGATCTATCCAGAGCTAGCTCTGATATCAGTGGTTTAGGCATTATATTCAATTTATAAACCTGTAGGCCTATATTTCTAGAATTATGAGCAATTGGCGTAACAATCCATGAATTTGAAACCAATCAATTTCTGCAAACCATTGTCTGCTTAACTGTTAACAGATTAGTTACACAACGGCCGGATTACTATAGGATATATCCCAATCAATACTGGAAGGCCTACGTAGGTTGCGCGGGGGCGGGGGCTGCTATGCATTTCGATTTACTGTCTGCAGCTGTCTACACATAATTTGATTAATTTCGTGTGTACGAAATCCTGCCTCCATGATTAATAGAGAAACGTTTTATATTCTAAGCTATTCTATAGCAGAACCATTCACATTCACCTCAACACGATGTTCCATACTATTGGAGGAGCACAGGGAATTGGTAGTAGGCTGACTGGGCATTTAAAAAATGCCCCTGAATAATTAATTTCTAGAGGGGTGTGTGTTAATTATATATGCAGCGCTGATCACAGAAAAAAACAAATAACAAATGAAATTTTGAGGAAGCAAAATGTGAAAACGCCAACTTAAAAATTATATAAAATCCTCCAAATCTCAGCCTAATCAATCAAAATTAACAGTTGAATATGAGAAATTTTTAAAAAGTGGATGTAATATAATAGATATAATATGAGAGATGTTAGACTTCCTATTATGCCCTGGAGGAAAGAAAAAATCCGGAAGAGCCTGTTTGGACGTATACATTCTTATTGGAACTCTCTACCGATTTTAGTAAAGACTCTTGATGATACCTTAATTTTTAAAAGGGAGGTAAAGAAAGTTTGTATAAAATCCTACAATAATACCTTAAACATCTGGAAAATTCCAGAGCCTGAGCACTTGATCTAGCCACATCAGTTGTCGTTGTCTCTGGTATTGATATGAATTGCTTCTGACTCACTTTTGCATGTTTTTTGGGTATGTTTAGTCGTTCAGCTGTATGTGATGCTCTTTTGTCTATGGTATATTGATGTTTATACCCTGGTGAAGGTTCTTATATTTTCTTATGTTTGTTTTATTTTATTTTTTATCATTTTTCTAAACTTTAAATTACGTCTGTAGGATCTGACTATTCTTTTTCTTTTTTCATTCTAATCTAAATTACCATATTATCTACATTTATCCGACTATTTTACGACTCTATTAATTGCTAATAATTTTTCCACCAGCTATAACTGAGAAAAGTGTAGGCCTATAACAACATAATGTCTCTGGCTGAATAAAAAACATTTAAAACAAAACAAACAAAATGTGAAAACGCCAACTTAAAAATTATATAAAATCCTCCAAATCTCAGCCTAATCAATCAAAATTAACAGTTGAATATGAGAAATTTTAAAAAAGTGGATGGAACTGTTTAGTATATGCAGCTATATGAGCGTTGCAATAACTTGGATATTTTGCCATCCGAACGGAATTTTGAGGGGATCTGTAGCACCAACTCTAGGTTCGCCGGTACGTGGCGACATCTACGGGAAAAGAAAGCACTTCAATCTTTCAACATGGCGGCGCCCATGGCTCTGCACGTGAGACATTGCTTCACGCACTCTTTGTCTTTACTACTTAGGTCTTGTTTGTAAAATATCCATGACATCTTAACAATTACTTCTTCATATAAATATATATGCACCCTGGGAAAACTATCTATATATATATGATGCTTCAGCAGCTTTACACATATGTTATGATATGTTGAGCTATGTTGTTGTCGGGGAGGCTTGGCCCCGTTGCCTACACTCGGGCATACGCTACAGCCTACACGATGGACTCGATCACTATCACTGACTCCTAATTTAGTCATTATACTGGTAGGCCAAGCCAACAGATCGTCGACCCTACATTTACTATTGAATATAGGGTTGACAGTACGACTCAGTAAAAACGGGGCTGTTCAAAGTTCTCTAGTTTCTCCAGAGAATAACAGCGGGTAAACATAGAAATTAGAATCTCATTCCACTTGACTGCCTCAGTGCCTGTCGACCCTTTTGTCACATTTGTTCTGTAATGGTAATGAACAATTTTCTAATCTAATCTAATCTAAAATACTCAAGCAATGCCTATGACAATATGCCTCCTTAAACCTATAACATCTTGTAAATGTAATGTTACTGTTATATGTTACAAAAATCATGAGTGTACTGATTTCGTGAGAATCAACCATATTATTATGCATATTGGTTTGTAATTTGTTGATTGTGCAGACCCTCTTCTTAATGTAAAAAAACATTAGCTGTAATGTATACAATATACATGGACCCTTAATAATGTGAATACATACAAGTAAGAATCCCGCCCTTGATATAACACTTCAATGTGTTGGTAAAGCAACCAATCTCACTCACACACTCAAGATTATAAGGCAAATAATGTAAACAAATTAACAAAAAGAAACCCACATATATATACAATATGAAAACAGTGTTCAGTTCTGAAACACTGCCCAGAGAATGCATCATTTTGTCATATATTGATATGTAATCTACAAAATAGCTACGGTATTATATAACAACTTCACCAATAGTTTTTAACAGATTTCTCCTCAGACCTGGGACGTTTATGAAATAGTTCAGTATTTCAATTTATATAGTTTCACTGTATTTTGTCACTAAATCTCCGTTAAAATAGCGAAGAATTTTTTGCCTCCTCTAAAATGTTTCGTTATCTTTTAAGGTGGCTTAATATGTTGGATGATACTAAATTATTAATAATCTCATTTTTGGTAATTGAATCGAGGGGAAAAAATTGTAGACATTTTCCGTATAATTATTGTTGTCACGTGGCCTCAATGTGATTCGTCATGGAGTAACGTTAGCCTACGCAGAGGGAAGGGCAGACGACAAAAATAATTAGTCACGAAAATATTGAGGGTGAAAATGACTGGAATATCAACAAAAAAACCTAGCGATTATATCAACGATAGCTATAGAATCAACGATTATATTCCAACGGTTTAACGATCTATCGCTAATCGCCCCGTTGATTTTTAATTAGTGATTAGTGATTAGCTAATCCTACTAGTACTAGTTACTAGCTAATGCTCGTGCTCCAGATTCCAGGCCTACTAGTACTCGGGCTACTACTTGTTACATTTTCCTTGTTGAACTGAAGTCATGCACCATTATATTGCTTAGTTGTTAGGCGTAGCCTACCTAAATTTAACCTGCTAGTATCGTACTAGTAGAATTCAATTGCTTCACAGATAAAATTTACTTCCGTATTAGTATTACAATGTTGCTTCACACTGACACACATATAGTTGTATTAGTAGTTGTTGGTGCACAGTTGCACAAGGCATGGTCATGTGTCTGGACACGAGCTGTGTCTATATACAGTTTCTGTCACGCACGTCTACTCTTGGAATAAGATTATTGACCGCCCATACATTAAAACCTTTCTGCACTGTATTTAAATTAAGGCAGGTATCGTTCTGACCGCATGTTTTGCAATTCTGACCAGGAATTCTGCTAACTGAAATCAGGAAGCTCAGCTAACATATTTACACTTTGTGAACATCGAAATTTGGCCATCGGAGATTAATTATAATTTATATATAATGCTTTTGTTTTAAGATTTTTATTATATAATTATTATTTTTATATATATAATGCATTTAGATCTAGACCCTTTTGTCTGACTTCAAATGAATTAGTCTGTGTTTAAGCTGTATTCTCAGCTACTGTATTGACCAAAATATTCCCTTCAAAATTCAAATTCTTCTTAAAAGAAAGTTAAGGTGTAGAGTAGAGGCCAAACAGAGGTAAACAGCCACGGGGAATTGGGCGAGACTTTAATATAGTTATACTTGAAGGCCACATAAACAAATCGTGCTTGACAGCTGCGATACTTAGGAAAAGAAAACTAGACATTTTTTTTATTCCATTTACAAGCCCAGACATTAATTACATAGGATAATTACAAAAAGACGCGATTGTCGTTCGACGACGTATTTCGAGCGTTGCCTATTATAATAGCTGTTACTTTGTAATCTATGCTATCACAAAAAATACAATTAGCACAAGTATATTAAAAGAAAATACAGAACTTCCGCCTACAACTTTAGTAGCGGAGTGAGAGTAAGAACTTCCTAACATTTCTCTTATTAATTACAGCGTAAGGATTTCTTATCCCAACAATCTACTTTATACCAATTATACAGTCTCATCAAGGAATGTTAACAAAATCATGTCAAGCCTAACTTATACAGTATAATACATACAACAGAACGAAATACATCTTCAAAGCTCTCTTTCGTCGAATCTTTTAGCCCATTCTCTTTTTACATTTCTGATAAAATTAACATTATCTTCTTCGGCTCTCAATTCAGCCAGCAAACTATTCCAGAGTTGTTTCCCCCTGTCGAAAACACTGTTTTTCATTCTCTCCTTACGACTCCTAGTGAGCTTGATCATATTATCTTGTCTATTACGTAAAGCAATTCCTACATTTGTCAATGGTTCGTACCTGCCTCTACGCACATAGAGCCATTTGAGGGCAACTATTTCTGCTCTCTCTAATAACGGTAGTAACCCTGATTTTTTTGTCAACTCTATGTTGGTCAATTCCCTGCCAAAAGCCATACGAAGGCACTTATTCCATACCCTCTGAATTTTCTTTGGAATTGATGGACACCATATATCTTAAAATGTAGCTTTATCGTTCCATACTATTTTCTTCAATGTCATTCATCTATTTTCACTTTGCATTGTTTTGGACCTGTTTTTGTTACATAAAGTTATGTCAAGAGTCGTGCTCGTGCTCCAGATTTCAAATTAATTTCATCAAAACTGTTTTTAGCTTTCCTTTTATTTTTGTCCGATGGGAAATGTGTACAAAGAACCCGCATAGCTGACACGAAGCCTAATCTCTGTGTTCTAGACATTAGTCCAGCCTACAGTCATAGCTGGATGCTGCGCACTCGTATCTCCCACTCTATTAATCCCCGAAGTCATTGTAGTTGTAACCGACATTGCTGACACCTAATATTAACTCATGTAATAGTGCAAGTCTTGTTTGTTCCCGTTTGCTTTATGTTTTGTCTGTATTTGTTTCGATTTAAGGGTGCCAGAAACGGCAAGGTAATGCCTATTGTCTGCAGGCATTGTTCCGAAACAATGGCCTCATTTAATCGCGAGAGGTAATTAAGAAACCCTTATGTTAAAACAAAGAAGGCGCTTTCTGGCTTCCACTCCATCATTTGTTGTGGAGTTCAGTAACGTTTGTTTACTCCCGAGGCAGAGGTGAAACTGGCAGCCATTGTAAAGCCTACACTTTTTTCTAAAGTTGGGAGAGGATGTTAACCTTATTAGGTCACTCGTGACCTGATCAATTGTTACTTCTCTTCTGATCCTATGAAAGTGTAACGCTGATAATCGTCACGTTGTTGGTTTCCCAAATATACCCCGAATAACCCACTCAATTAGAAGTAGTGTGAGCATAAAGGTAAATATAATTAGACGTATAATTAATGACTGATACGTTTAGCGTGAGACTGCATTGACTTAACAGTCATTGCCTTCACAGCTTGCCATAACCCCATGTATACCAGGAGCTACCAACTGACAAAATGGTAAAATTACATACTGACGTCTGTCGAGTGCCCTTGTTACCTTTAAGTTTGTTATATGAATACTGAACCAAAAGTTCATTCTGATCGACTGAATGTTCGATGTCAGTCTTGCTGCTATATTAATTCGTAGATTATATTATGCTATTCAAAATATTGGAATAAAGACCAAAACCCGGAATCGGATTTTATGTAATATTGTTAGTCTGAAGTTATGACAATCAAATTTGGCCTGTAAATGAAATTTAAAAAAAAAATGATCCTCATTTAGTCATTGCTGATTTATCGTTGGAACACAGTTCCGAGTCGTAATTTATACTTCTTTCACTAGGGGATACTTCCACATCGCCACCTGGTTGATGTTAGAAGACACTACTAGTACTACTACCTCAATTATGACAATAATTTATTGCCACACTTATTTATTTACTCAGGGAATCCATCTAAAAACTCGAATCTTCAGTTTGCCTGGCCACCTTATTGACAAAAGAGGTCATAGTTCGATGTGAGCTTTCATTCAATCTATGATCAAGAACATTCATATATTTTAGCGGGCCCATCACCTCCGGACCTCTGCTGAGCGGCTGGCACTGCTGCATTTATATAGTGTGCTGAGGGAGGTGGTACATGGAAGTGGTGTGTATATTTGGAGGCCTGCCACACCGTGTTGCTGAAGACTTTACATGCGGAGTGAATTCACCCTTATGAAAGGGATTGCCATCTGGAAGAGAAGTTGGGAAACCAGTTGGCTCTAGTTTTACATGTACATGTATATTATAACATTTTATTTACGCTCAGAATATAGATAATACAGAATATAGATAATAGTGAAATGGAGCATGTAAAGGGACATAGGATTCTAATGTTATGGTAGGCCTTAGGTTATGGTAGGCCCTTAAATTAATAGTCATTAAATTTGGTTTTGCCTTTATATAATTAATTATATTCAATTTTTATTCTGCAATAAGGTTACATAATGGCCCGGCCGAATGGAACTGTGCCTTCTACAATGTAGGTCTTCCTGGTCGCAAACCAACCCATAACCCTCTGACAAGGGTTAAGCGTAAACTAATTTATAAAAAACTAATTTATAAAAAAGCGAAAATGGTATATTTTCAGAACTAGGTCTTTACACGCTCATAGTAGCCCAAAATGCTGATGTACATGTACTTTGATTAATAACTTTGATTGCCATGATATGGACATTCAGAGGGCACCATTCTAAATTTATGAGGTGTTCAAGCCCACCTGTTATAATTTGGTACTATATTATTTTCTATGCAGGTACAATAGCTGCTATCGTCGGTGATAATTTCAGACCCTGCATAGTCTTACGATAGCTATATATTCGATTCATATGAATATGGTGCCGAATCAAGCAAAAACATTTCTGTCGGTATTTATTTATAAAATGTATAATGGGTTAACCTTAAATCATACTGCTTTCCAGTACGGATGGAATACATATTCATACATCCGAACATATGTTAAATAATTTTCATCATTATTCTAAGCATACATTTTTTTAAAAATAACATTTTATTGGCCAGACATTTAACAGGATAATCAGAAAATACGCAAAACCAGCTAATAAAACATAGATTTAATGTAAACTGTGCATCATTCCAAATTACATCTTTTAATATTTTATTTGTGAAATCTTTAGCATTTACTGATTGTAACTGTATGTATTCCATACAGAAATTTTATAGTAGAGTGAGTGTTTTTTATTATCTCACTATTTGGTTTCAACTTTTTGTTATCAAAATAAATATTTTTCCTTTTCATTAGATAACCCAGTTGTAATAAATGAAGATTTCTCTTTCTATCTAGTGGTAGTGTCAATTATACATATTGAGGCCAGGGTAGGATAGTCCCCCTCCCTGTTCATATGGGCCAGGATAGCTGGCACATACACCGTTACCTTAACGCCCTCAGCTGCTCCTAGGTGGCGGCCACAACCATAGTTGCCTGTGTTGCTGTGCTGGACTAGAGTTGCCCATGTGTGATTCTGGCGCACAGTATAGCCAGGCCGGCTTCTGGTCGAGCAAACACCTCTAATACACTGAGGACCCTCGCCCTGGATATATATCTGGGACGTCTTGTTAGACTGTTCGAGGTCCGGAGATGATGGGTTGTCATTGATAAAAGCTTAAGTTCTGGATCATTGTGGAAATTCGAACTCACATCGTATAAGACCTCTTTTCCCCCACTGAGTCCACTGTCCGTGGCTATATGTATATTTTTGTCAACCTCCTACACTTCTTAACGTGCACACGCTAGATGCCATGTTTAGTTTATAGCGGTAAGTCACTGGCTCTGACTAAACTTAGCAAAGCGTTTCCTACTTTGGATAATTGGGTAATAACCTGGGCTACAAATGAAAACTATATACGAAGATGTAACCCAACATGGGATTTAAACAGAACCAGAAAGTTCTATACAGTTCTAAGGATTGATCCTCAGACTTTTGTTAGCTATTTCCCCTTTATTTATTTTTCTCTGACTTCTCTCTTCCCTAGATATCGATGCCAATTTGCCAGATAGCTATGATCTATTGAGACTGCAACATGCAATAACAAAACATGAAAGTGAATAGTAAAGCATATCGTCCATGCAATATCACATTAGCTGTTATGATATTGATCCTGTATATTAATAATCTTGTCTGCCTTCGGACATATGACCGTTACTTTTTCTTGGCTTATACGTTCTGTGTTTTCTGCTTATGCAATTTTATTAAGGTCGCTTATTATTGTGTCCGGATGTGGTGTCGGGATAAAATGGGATGCCTTCTGTTTAGCCTTCCCTTTTTGTATTGTAATGGAACACCAAAACATGAGCGTTACAAGATTGTAAAAAGTTTGATGTATGTGGTTTTAGTCATTCTTTGATTTACTGGGCCTTACAACTAGTTCTTTCAACGGATGAAAAATTATACTTTCTAGGTGATTTCTTATTCTGTTTTAGCATGTTTTAGTTCAAGGGCAAATGTTTTGTCCTCGTGATTTGTATCCATTCTACTGAAGTGCATGACGGTTGTTCCTGCCAATTTATTCCTATTGACCGTTATTTTTTGAAAGATTCGATTTTTTTGATTTTTAAAAAACCAAAACATGATTCGATTTGAATAATAACAACACTTTTTTTACTGATCCATGTATACGTTTATTGCAGTGTTATTTATACGAAATGCAGAGTTTTAAACAAGAGAATACATATCATTCATGCCTTACCATGTGTTTTATCAGTCGATGCAAACACTAAGCTTTCAATCATCGGATATCCCAATGACTAAATCATGTCCAGATGGTGTTCTGTACCCTACAGCAATTATTTCTAACATTTTTAATGTTTTGATTGACCAGACTTGAAAAGTTCTACAAAAATAAAAATCGCAGTACATGCTTTTTGCTTTATTGTATTTCATTTAAAATTCATATTGCAAAGACGTGATTCAGTCTGTACCTTGCGGTCAATCATGGTGTTGGAACTAGCTAAGTAGGATTGTTAACATCATTTTCAGAGCCTTGACTCATTTGGGCAAACAACTTTATTCCGACTTGAAAAATAAGAAATACACCAATATTTTCTGAAAATGCAAAACACCGTACACAGGGTGAATTACTCTACATTTTGCTTGCCCGGTTTTTGGTGCCATCCTTTCAATATACATCTTACAAATTATACAACATAAATGGGATAAAAAAAAATAACCAAAGCAATCAGGAAAAAGAATGGGAAGAACACAAACATACAGAAGGGATTACACTAAACTGATCAATTATAATTCACATTTAATTAACATTTAACTAACTAAATCAGGCCCTTATACGACCTCAAAATATATCGTATTTGAGGTTCTAGTAACCATGATGCCTCCTAATCACTATCTATCTAAGAAACATATAAGAGAGATCAATGATAATTAAACTTTTATTGATGAATTCACCATAACCAATCACCTATTCATGATAATGAAACAAATAGGATCCCATATTCGAACAGGTATCCTCGGAAGAATTTAAAAAAATGAAATGATATAGTGAAAAACGTACACAAGTACATGCTACATTTTGTTGGAAGTAGTGGCACTTTTAAATCTTTTAGATTTAAAAAAATATTTTTCCTACAAAACATTTTTATTTAAAAGGTACACATTTGTTCATTACACACTTATTTCGTTTTTCATATAATATTAAGTCTATAATATTGAGTGGGATTTTTACAATATCAAAATAGTTGTTCATTGCTTTTCCCCGAAGTCAATTATGAAATCTATAGTAAAGAATATTGTGGGTGTAATGCAGTGACTTTGACGTTTGTGAACACTAGTCACTGACCTTGATATTTTATGAAACAATGAATAGATTGTATTCACAGATTGGCACATATCAGCCCCTGTTCCTTCCAGCTCACATCAAGGTTGGGTTAAATATAAATATATGTGATATAATTCACAGTTGCTTGGCCATTACGATCGCCTACGCCATTTTAAAACTGAAGCCTACCAATCATTCACACAGGCTTCCTTCCCGTCCACCTTCTTACATAAGTTATATTATCAAATATTTTCATCAAAAAGACTGATCAAAATAAATGTATAGATAATTTCGTGAATTTGAAGTGTATAACTACTTAGCAGAAAAGAAACAATTAAATGAATATAAAACAAAACAGTTTCTCCACACTTATTCCCTCTGATCGCAAGTTCACACAGCTTTGCTTGGCCAAGTGATTACATATTGTTTACATATATATACGCCAATACCCTATCCTAGAATGATATAATAGATATCTTTGGTTAAACCCGACCATGTATAATTAAATAAGGTAATACAAATAAACGCGACAGTTATTTGGTGAACGTAGTATAATAATAACATAAGATATCAGATAATTGAACGTACATATGCCACAGTTCCAACTCATTTTCTATCATTATCCTTTCTAAAGCAGCACTAGGAAGCAAAATTGTGACCAATGATGGATTGCGAAGTCTTACATACACAATTCCAATAGTTATTAACTTTACCTTTCACCTGACCTCTGCAAATGATGAACAAAGTACAAATCCATCAAACCTCATCACTTCTTCCCCTTGTTTTATTAGTAACATTTTATTTTCAATCTGAGCATCATGTGAATTGCAATGCATTTCGTGAAGCATGTTTTCCTAGGTTAGCCAACCTTAAAATCATGGTAGATGGCGTCTTTAATAATGACCACGACAACAATGCCAAGTTTTAAAAGACATCTTAGATATGTTCTCCACTTCTTGATTCTGGAAGGGGTTACACTGTACATTATGATAAATCCCTTATGAATTTTCAAGAGAAACAAAATCTGTACACATCATCATAACCATAATCATCACCATCCCAACCTTTCTCCCATACAACCTTTTTAACTTCAACACTTAAAAACAGCACATTTTCCTGGTCTGACCAGTAACATAGACATGCTCATTCCCTCAGAAAACGGGGAATCAATTATGAACGTTTACAACATTGGATATGTCTATCAATACAACATCTGATTTTTTGTGACGCCGAGTACATTGCCGTACACCTTGTTTACCTTATAAAGAACACACAGAACATAGACGTTTATCATCAGTGCTCAGGAAGAAACCAACCGCCCCATTGGCGGTAGTATTGAAAAACAGTTCAATGATAATGACATTGTGAAAGTACATCCCTTTGGATGTGAAAGCCACAGCGAGTTTTGCATCACATGAAGTAAAATGGCGATTGAAAACCACCATCTATTAGCCTTATCAATTAGTAAAAGTTATAAATCAACTTGCTCTCTTCTCCATCAAAATCGCAATTGGTAATCAATGTATCAAATGTTTGGTTTGAAATTCACTTCACAATGTTGAGCAAACTGTCACATATTGATGACTAGCGCACACAAGAAGAGTGGATAATTGATACATCATCCATTTATCTCCATCAAACGTTTCTATTCTTGTGAAAATGTTTTATTCCTCTAACGAGTCATCATCCATATGAAATATTTGGGTTTCATTCTCAGGGCAATGGATTTGTCTGGCTAAGAGACGTCTATTCTCGAGGCAATATTATGCATTCCAACGAGCGTGTGTGAATATTCCATCACAGACCTCCTCAAATAGCAAGAAATCCTGCTATTTTTTACATTTCTTTTAGAAAATTATAGATTTATCCTTGAAGATGCCTCCATCTTCAAAGAGGGGAAGCCAGATAATAGTAGTTCCACCCACATCGCTTTGGGAATTGCATCGTCCTGATTAACTTGTTGTACCGTGAATCTATTCATATACGTCCGTCAAGTCAAGATGTCCTAGCTCTAGATCCATTGTGAAGGCTATCAGCGAGCATATAATTTGGTGAATATTCTTGTGAATTAAGCATTTATTCAGCAACAGGTAGTCCAGACTTAAGACTGCTGCCGTTTAGGAGTTAGCAAGCCCATCCTGAAACAGAAAAAAGTGGTCAGTACCGAAAATTCTTGAATGCAATTCCATCCATGTATATCAGCTTGTGAGATGAGAACCTGAGAAGGATTTTACTAGTGAGCTATAGTAGCAAAATCTTGAGACAGTCAGTAATTGAATGAATTGTGTTCTGTCTATATCAAATGATTTAACAGTCCTCCTCGGTGTTGAGATTAGTGATTAGATATCTATCATTGTTTTCATGTTTGATCTTAAATACAAAAATTAGAAGGTTTTATGTATCATTTTATTCGACTTAATAACCGGAGATTTATCAACAAAACCTAGCATTATAGGTGTATTTAATGCATATCTCGCTAGTGAAATATATTGTAAAGTTTGTAACTAGAACGTTAACATCATATATACTTACATTTGGTTATAGGAAGTATTTCATAATTGTTGTGTCAGGAAGTCCTAGCATTGCTGATGTTGAGTTGTGGAGGACGAGGAGGAGGAAGCTGGACTGTCAGGTGCCTCATCCACCAGAGGGCGTCCCTGCATGCGCTCAGCGTGTTCCGAGCTGCTGAGGTGCTGCAGTAAGTAAAGTCATAAAACAACTTGAGCACAAAGGATTTGACTTGCATCTTTTAGTCCTAATAACCACCCAGTGATTTGTATTGTACCCTAGTACCTTCTACGAGGAAGACTTGATGGGAGGAGTTGGTCTATTCTTGGACAGGAATAGCCTTTTACGTGCTCTCATGGAATGCTTTTAGTATTCTTATGCACCTCTGTTCTTTATGTAAATAATACGTGGTATGTGATTTGTTTTCAGGAAAATAATATGTTCCAATTCAACAGTTGATCCGTCCGAATATATATAAAAAAATGCATCTAGGAAATGCATGCGCCGTAGAGAGAATCGTATGTAAATCTCCATTATAGCCAATAGCTATTTGACTATCTTAGCAGAGCGTTTCCTCTGTCCACTCACCTGTTGGAACTTGGATGGACTTGGCACACGAATATCACAGACTTTACAATGCATCAATCCTGATTGACCACCAAGACCGTCCTCAGAAGCTCTCCTCGTTTGATTGCCGGAACCCGACTTCCTTTCAACCATTTTCTTGTGAAGTTGTCCTGAAAAATAGTCCAAGTCGAGATTATATTAATTTGACATCGAGATCCGGGCTTTGGGCATTGGAACTTTTGATTTATGATACGGCTTATTTTTCAGCCATAGGTTTGGCACTATGGACTAGAATAACATGCAGCAAATGAGCGAATGGCGTGATACCCTGAGCTGTCTATAAGTTACATCCTACGCGGGAGTGCCATTGACTGCTCCTTCTCAGTTTCTCCTTCCACAAATAAAACTTGTCATCTACATCCATGAATAAAAGTTCTGCCTCAGGCCAGGAATCAACTACGTTGCGTGAGGCTTACTTGACCCGAAAGACGCATCAATATGATAGACTCACACTATGTGAAGCAGAATTAGCTGGATATTGATGTATAGCTTTAGGCCACCTGCATTTTTTTTTATTGTGTGCGTAAATTTATGTGTGTTAAGGTCTCAGACATTGGTAATATTATGAAAAAGGATAGTAACACTTTAAAAGCGCTGTTTTGTTGATAAGATGCATTGCATTTGTTCAAGGCGCTACCCCGCTGTGATATTTATTCTAATGAAAAATGGATTTTACATTCCAAATGGTTGGATGCCATTCCTTGCTCTCCACTTTGTGAAAGTGCGGGTAAGCACGCAAGAGATGAGATATTTCAGCTTGAAGCTGTGTTTTATGTTTGCATAAAATGAAGTTATAGACTAAAGGAAACACTCGTAAATGTACGGACTGTTCTAATATAATTCCCCTCGAAACTCAATTGTCTGGTTGCTTTAAATAGTTAATAAGGCCCTGTGGTGATGTGTCTTTGCGCGGTTGGAAAAACGAGCAGATTGGCAATAAATAAATGATTCAACAGTTTAAGCTATACCAAGGCCAACTGGGGAATTGTCCCCATAGATATTGAATCTTAGCCAACTGAGGTCACACACACACATATATACATACCCTCATTTTTGTGTAGCTTCAAGATTAAAAAACGTACATCAAATTACTAGGAATTGCTTTCTTACTACTTGATTTAATTATAAATGCACTTCGGGTGAAGCAAGAGGTATAGTCTGAAGCACTCTACATTGCAATATAATCCTGATATATATATACTTTGTACGATACCCTGCTACTATTCCGGATATAATCAAGCCAAATAAAGGAAAATGTCCAACTTATAAAGCTTAACAAAAGAGGACGAATTGATCCACCCTAGTGTATCACATACTAAAGAATAGAGTTATTTCCAGGTGCTGTACTTTGGACATTGTTGTTGGTGCAATGCGTATGGATGGAACTTGCTCTTGGGAAATACAGTAACAAACATTTCCTATACGACTCACAATTCACCACAATAATGGCGCAGCCGTGACCCGCCTTATTTTGCATCTATGAGTATGAATGCTATATATATCTAGGAGTTGCTCCCCTTTTTACTGAGCGCGTCAGACGGAATTCCATACAACTATTTTTCCTTTGTGTCTCACGCAGGGCAGAGGTAAATCGCGCCTGTACATTAATGGTCACAGCAAGAAAGACCTCTATTACTGAAACCTACCGTTGCTCGCTAATTTGCAATAAGTCTCGATACAAACGAATGGCTTACGACTCTTTTCTACGCGTACATCTCCATTTATGATATCACCTCTCGAAGTAGATCTTCGTTATGACCGGTTTCATGGTCTTTCCACACCCTTTCATCCATGCAATTCCCTCCACATATTTGTCCCTTGCACGCTCTATATCGGACTGTATGTATCCCTACTGCATACGAATCCTCATTATTTTAATCAGGGATATATGCACTTAATGGGTCGAACAGGTATTATTATAATCAGGGAAGGATCATCCAAATTAATCAGCTTGTAAAAGTTGCCAATGTTCATTTTCGACTCATAGGACAGGGAAACTAATACGGTATTCAGTGAGGAGCTCATTGGGTGCCTGGACTGGCATTCTCATCTTGCAATAATTATTTTTGGTTTTGCCACATGAAACTATTTGGAACCATTAAAATCTATGCGCCGAGACCTGATGTTTCCTGAACAATTTTAAAACGATTGCTGAACCCTAGCCTGAATATATAGGCTACACATAAATATGCAGATTATTTATAAATATGTACAAGACTAAAACAAAGGAAACATGCCCAGAGGCATGGATGAGGAACTTAAGTGACGGTTAGTATATATCTCACCTTCTCGATGTTCTTCCAACTGTTGTGTGGAGTTTAGCGCCACGCCACAATATTGGCAGAAGAAACTGGATGATTTGGATTCTGATGGACTGGTCCCATCGGGAGATACCTCACCTGATGAGCAAGGAAGCCAAAATGAAATATTTAAATATTGAGTAATCGGGAAAATTGCCACTCAATTATAAACACATCAAATGAAATACACTGATGAAAGGTTTAAAACACCAGAGATAATATGCGATTCTCTTCCTTGTAAAACAAGTGACTCAAACAGTGGAATTATGAAACAATTATTAGTCATTCATTCGAGAGCATATTTATGGTAGAATGAGCCAGAGTAAATTTTCTCGCCTCAACATTCTATCATAAATCTATGAAATAGCGTGGATCTTTATTAAATATAAATGCAGGCCCGAGTTTCGCCGGGAGTGTTCCGATATTTTATGTGACACGCTTGGCCTTGTTTTACAGAGAACCTCTGTTTGGTCCTGGGTAAGACTTGCCAGGAGGGGCATAAACGTCCACTAAATTATGCTGCAGCTTTTTGTCAGGAGGCGGTCTACTGCTTTTTGCATCACAAAGGAGGCTGATACCATCGGTTGAAAATCCAATGATTGCGTCTAAGCACTCCACGGTCCCCTTTTACCCTACCTTGCCACATTGCCATTCATTTCATATTAACGCGATCCGTACCGGATATAAATCCACCAGATTAGGAGTGCGCAGGGCGTCACTCATAGCCCAAGAATTGGGCTGAAGAGGGCATTGTGGGGGTTTGTGACGTAGGCACTCTGCACCTCCAAGCCTACTTAGC
Source organism: Sthenelais limicola (assembly GCA_942159475.1). Classification (NCBI taxonomy): domain Eukaryota; kingdom Metazoa; phylum Annelida; class Polychaeta; order Phyllodocida; family Sigalionidae; genus Sthenelais; species Sthenelais limicola. Next base: position 9,815,609 of record OW804100.1, on the reverse strand, counting down.
CTACAGCCTGACTCCACTATACGGGCTCTAGAAAAGGTCGGACTGGGTTTTGATTTTCTATCCACCACCCCCTAAACAAAAACATATAAAAAATACAATTATCTCAATCGACGATTTTCTTCATCGATGCTGATAAATGGTGCTGGTATGTATCCCAAAGAAAATAATTAAACAATTTTATCAAAATTCCTGTTGCCTCATTATTCAGGTAATGCACATTGATAAAATGACTGTTGTCAAGTGCCATGCTAGCTCATGCTGTCAGAACAACTATTGATGTAGTACGACCTGAAATTACACACACGCTTCTGATAACCCATACATATTCAGCCTGTATCGTGGGTATTATGCACGCTTCATTTATCCCAGACTGCATGCATTAATTAGTTCACTGTCAGATTTTGTTGAGGATCATTGAGCTACAGGGCGAAAATATGCGCGAACTGCTTCCGTTACTGAGCGTACCTAGAAAAAGACACATAGTTCTTTGCGCAAACAATCTATCATACATACCATCAGAACATGACTTGGGTGGAGATGTCTTGAAGTCTTCAGACATCTTCAACCTTTTGGCATGTTTGACACCTCTGAAGTGTTGGCTTGCCTGGGCCTCTGAGTTAAAGATCATATCACAAACGCAGCATGGGATTTCCATTTTCCGTTTTCTAGGCAGTTTGCCAAGAATGTTATCGTATACTGCTTGACTGACTGGGTCCAGCTTTTGTTGTTGCTGTTGTTGTTCTGTTGTGGTGGCCGCTGGTGATGTTGATGTTGCTGTTTGTGGTTGTTGCTGCTGTAATTCTTGTGGCTGTTCCATTTGTTGCTGTTCTTGTTGGGAGGGCTCTCCTTCTGATGGAGTCAACTGCTGCGTTTGAGGTCCGCTTGGAGGAGACTCAGACGCGTCTTCTATAGAACCCTGTTGGGATCCATCTGGAAAAATATAATACAAGGCTTATATATCATCGCATAACATATATAATCATCTCATAATATAATATCTAATATCCTGTAACGTTTGCTTAATACTATTGGATTATTATTGTAATTAACTATTTCATTACATTGTTTCATATTATGTAAGTGCTTATATTGACGATATTGCTGGGAGCAAGTTTCAGGGAATATCTAAAAGGTTCATATATCCATTTCACTGTCTTGTAACAGAAACTCCCCATGTTAATGCATTTCATCGGTAGGGGCAACTCCATTATCCAAATAACATCAAGATATTAAATCTTTTTTCAAACAAAACCGTTACGGATATCGATGACATCCCACTGCCCCTAACCTCCTACAAGATCATCTATAATACCATGACCATAATGAAATGCAATCCCGTAGAGGCAGTTACCGCTAAGAATACGGTAAGCTATTTTTTAATTTAGGAAAGTCCATCTTAGGAGTCGGGTTCTGAGCTCGAACGTACCAAATCCAGTGGCAAATCTTAAATTGTCAACCACCGTTATATGCAACACAGATCATTTTATCAAAAATGTTGTGCGTTTGGCGATGTCCGGTTTGTTGAATCACGGACCTTGAGATACTCTCTTGTTCTGTGGTTGATTGAAAAATCTACTGTAATTTGGTGAATCACACGATCTAATAAAGTTTATCAGACTTCAGGTGATTTATCAACAGTTGATTAGAGTTATACCCTGAATCGAATTGGATCCTGAATCAAATGTTAACCTTCAGAATACTCAGCAGAGATTTATACTGCATCCATTATTTGATGGCATGCATAGGTGGTTCTTCTGCTTGCTCGTCGCTATTCGTTTGTCTTCCTATCTCGCACCAACGTTGACCTTTGAAGGTGCGACATGACGCTTCCTCCATACAATATTCATCAATTTAACATTGTAGGAAAGTCAAGACTCAAACATATGGCTAAGCCAGCGGCAACATGCAGGATAGCAAAGCAAAAACTGTCACGGAAGTATACAGTACGTTTGGCGTTCAAAGTTTGAGCTCGAATGTAGGAGATCCGGTGGCAGGCAAGTACCTTGTATGGATTGTTGTTAATCCTTGTAACATGTATGTAGCTGTATCTGCACTACATCCCCCGCTCGGTGTCAGCACACCTATTAACACCTTTCACTGCCTTGCAATTATTTCTTTACACTCTCAGCACAGCGTCTAATCCGTCTAAATCCACTGTGTCACATAGAATGACATATCCATGGTAAAATCCACAAGGCCTGACGTTCTAACAGCGGTTGCTTTGGAGACTGTTGTGGAGGGTAACAGAAACTTCACTTTGGCATCGTATTACTAAGGTCTGTGCAGGAATTCCAAGGAATGCCAGTGTTTTAATTTTGATCTTATGGCATTTCCATTTGCACAGTTAATGGAATGGATTAAATTAGCATTTTCTGTGGTAGTATAAGGGCATGGTGGAAATAGGGTGGACCAGAGATTTGTTTTAATAGCATTGTTGCGCCTTGGCCAAGTTATTGTTTAAGACGTCCATGGAAGCATATTGTTTGGAACCGATCTAATGATACCGGTACAACCTGGAAAGTAGGAGGAAAGGTGGAAAGTATTCCAGTAAAAATAAATATGTCATTACCCCTCATCATCAAAGGGCTGGGTTTCGAATAGATTTGTAAGTCTGCATCCTGTGGGGAACTTCATGACCCGGGCATCTATATTTTATCACCACATATGTAAGCAATGGTGGCCACGGTGTTACAATGTTTTGGAGTATATTAGTCTATTCGACCCCACTTGTATCATTTAGTACCGCTACCTGGCGAGTTTTCATGGGGTGTGATACACTAAATTCATACACTGGTTATTTATAGTGCAATAACGCCTGGTTCAACTCTATCAGTGAAGCTACTGATAGCATGTTCTTGTATCATACAGGTATCTTTGGGAGTAGATGGGCATGTTCATCATCTTTTAAAAAAATCTTTCTAGGATGCGCAACATCTGTTCGGGTGTTTCGGTACACACATGTGTACTCCCATCTTCTAATGTTGCTTCCCTTACGACAAAAATGTTGCACACAAAGCATCAGTCGAAGGCGATTTAGAATGCTTCTATATACGCAGCCTTTTCACATTGAGCCTCAATAAGACCTTTAATTCACAGCATCTTTCCATTATGCTGTAGTAAGAAATCTCGGAGCACAAACAAGTTGCAACAAGGATTGTACTTGACCAGAAGTCATCCACTTATAAAGGCAGGGGGTAGAGGCATCTGTTAACATTACTATGGTACCTATGCATCCGAACCTGACTCCACGTGTACTTTTTTCTATGATAGCACAAAGCATAACACATATTTGCTGGAGTCAAGAAGGGTGAGGAAGGTCTATATATCTCATCCGTGGGCCATGATACGAAGTTTAGGGTCGTGTTATTGGGTACATGTGGGATAACTTTGGTAGGAGAAGTGGGAATGCTCGTATATGCCTAAGGGAAGTGCGATAATCCACCAGGTGATAACGGATAAGGAAAATAAGTATACTGGTACTATTACTAGATGGGTAGATAGAGATCAGGCCCCATGTCTATTTGAAATACATCTTCGAGGACTTTATCCTATAGTCAAGCCTGTGTGAACTATTTAGAGGAATAGATGCATATACATGTATTTTAAATCCAGGAGTGAAACAATAGGGGCCGTTGGCACCCCATTTCAACGACGATCAGGTGGAACTAGAGAGTTGTCAGAGCTTTAAATTGTGGATTAAAATCGAGATATTTACATTGTTTTTTTGTTTACTTTCTTTACAAATGTCAAAAGTACTCGTATTGCAAATACGGGCAATAGCAGGAACAAACGTATGCCACAGTGGACGTGCATTAGGAACCATTAGCTACTATTTGGTTTACTAACTATTTGCTACTATTTTGTATACATGTATATTGATAAAAGGCCACGTGCTTCATCGAATATCAATAGTAAATGAGTGACATTCGGGAATCCTTTGTGGTTTCTTCTTTTTAAATAGTGTACAGTTCACTCTACTTCACATTGGTATTATAATGCGGCATACAGCTGGTGTCTACCCTCCTGTAGCCAATTTAAACCGTGTTCAGCCGATCAATCAAAGAGATACCTCTTATGCATGTGGGTCGTAACTTGGGTTCATATATCTTGCAATTCTACGTTGAAAAAAGGAACTAAGCTATTGTTAATAACTCAATCCAGGAGCCTCAAGGGTCATCAATTATTTTCATTGCGCAAGACACAGACCCGCCGAGCCAGGGTCTGTGAAGGGCATGGTGCCACGTGTGATAATATCCACTGAGTTGCATCCCGTAAAATCTTTACGTCACAAGCTTTTTTTCTTTTTATGAGGGTGAGGGGTGGGGGGCGGTATTTTGTCCCCCTTCCCATAACATTAGACAGGATCATTTCGGCGATCTCATACGCTTTAAAATGAATACGAGAATCTGTTTTGCATTGCAAGACTGATATTATTATGTATCTGCTTTCAACATAATAAACACAATTGAAACATTTGAAGTATATGTGGATGTTCAATCCAAAACATGTGGACATATTTGCCATCCGCTGATGATATATAGTTAACAGTTTGCACCTCCCTATAGACGATAAACAGCAAAAGAGGATGCACAAATTTGACCCATGAAATATTAATGCAATTGTCATAATTATAGATGTTTGTTAATTTTGCCCCTTCTTGTTCTGTGATACTGAGATGTGCAACCATAAAAGGCACATCATCTAAAGACATGTGTGGATCTGTTGACGACTTGGGAGAATCAGGATTATTTTTCAGTTAAGTCTCAAATACTGTACAGTGTCTTGCGAAGTCATTGATAATATGGAACTTTTAGCAATAACGGCTACCGGTGTATAACTTTACGAAAGTATGATAATCATATACGCAGTACATAACATAAAACGTCTCATTTATTGTTGGCAAAATCAATCACCAGGGAACTAATTGAATTATAAGCGAAGGTACCTCCCGGATTAATCACAAATTATGGCCAACTCATGTCCCAAGGGTTAAAAACCGACCGCGAAATTAATTATCTTTGGTTTTAATTCATTTCCTCCCCTTTGGTCTTATCTCGGCAGTATAGCAGGCCATGTCGGGCTGAAAGGTAGGGCGAGGTGTGAAAAACACTCTGTACATGATCTATATTGTCATCTACGGACACCGCCGCCCAAGCAGTAGCCTCGTGGATAGATAGTGGCTGACGAAAGAGTGGTGCGACCTAGAACTTATAAAGGCTCTAACACCTAAGCCATCCTTTGAAGCCCCGTTAAATGTAATATGGATACACCCCCGCTAGGGTGTCTGTTGTCCAGATCTAGATTATCTCAGACTAACCCAGGCAAATTCTTAAATTAAGCCGACAGCCAACCCTACTCACAGCCATCTTCAATAACTGAAAAGCAAAGGTGCATGGTTCCATCGCAAGGGAGCACTACACTAATCCTTTGCAGCTAGTCGGGTTTTATCACAAATATACGTGTTACTTACATCTCTTCAGAAAAAGCATGCATCATGAATAATACAGTCTGGCAAAGATGTATTTTATCAATAGCCACAGGCAGATACTACATAATATTGGCCAATGCATGGAATGGTGGTTTGTTAACTACACCTGCCTACCTTGCTACAACAGGAGGTTTATGTGGCCGGTATAAGTCAGTTCCCATCTAAACCTCCACCAGTAAACATTATCGTCTAGGTGGATGCTGAGCATCGAACCTGCTCCCAGGATTACACATGTCATGTTGTGTTATACATTCATATTCGCTGTCCAAAAGTGCATAAATAAGACACACCTGGGTATGTATGATGGTTTCTCCCTAGCTGGACGCCCTCACGTCTGCCCTCCCTCAGTATGTGCACAGATGATTATCAACTCTTTATGATGAGCAGTTATTCCAAGTGTATCATTTCTGCCGAAACAATCAATAGATGGTAACAACCACTTCTATATGTGATAATCTGGAGGAGTTTTAATCATATATGTAGCACCTGACTCACCTGTAGTCTTTGAGTCTTTGACTCACCCTTGAGAGGGTCTCTCAACATGTGTCATTCCTGGCCTGGATGGAGGACCAGACCTAATAAAAACGTGACGTTAGCGGCAGGACAGTGTTCTAGCACATGTTCCCGCGCACTGATCACAAGCAAATAGCTTTAAGATAACTCCTAATTGCTTATCTCGCCAGGTATGTCACCCTTGGAATGAGCTGGCTAGGTTTCCTCAGCCTTGCTCCACGATGACGGAAAGAGGGTATCAAGGTTGGAAAAAAGCACTGCACTGCACCAAAGGGAAACATGGTATTCTATTACAGCCCTTGTATATTTATCCAATTATAGGCTACTGTGAGTAGAATATACAATTCCCACAGTTAATATTCTTATAAGTTGGCAATATATTTATGAAAATGTTTTAAAAATGGCGTACTAATATACACCGAATATAAACACACTCCTAGTTATGAATGATTTTTATTCAAGGCAATGATTTAATACTGACATTTTTGGCCCGCCCACCCTGCAATTGGAATGGAAATCAACACGCTTTTCAACAAACTGTAATGTACCAACAGATTATTACCATTGGGAAAAACTCCGACCAGACGGGATTCTATGTTGCGTTGTATATTTGAACATCTTATCTCGTCCTATCCAGGGGCTCCAAGAATAATAAGCTCTTCTGGAGATATTCAGGTGAACAAAGTCAGCCGTCCTCTGTTCCTCAATGGATGACAAAATCTATAGTAATTCAACCATTCAAAGACTTCTATTATGTCGTGGTGGATCCTTTCTCCCTGGGATCTTTTTATAATCAGCCCACATTATCTATAACCGTATTCTATCAGTGCAAACATGAAAAGAATAAATGCGTTATTAATATATTGCTACGATCTCGTATACAGTCGGATCATCAAACAGTCGAATATGGACTATAAATAGGATCGTCAGAAAGAAGCTGATCGTATAATTCCGAGCCCTCTTTTGTGCTCCAATGAAGTTGCAAAACAATAAGGTTAATGTTTGACGAGGATGAATTCTGATGTATAGGATAGGTATCGGGGGATGGACCCAGCCATGCCGGGGTGATCGATGCCTTGATTTAATGTGAAGTAATCAGAGGCAGTAGCTGGCATAAGGCATTGATATTTAATCACCAGCTACGATACAATTTCCATCAATCATTCGAAGGATAATTAATATGACTTTAACTTCAGGTAAAAATGCGTGCGCACATACTTACTTCAACAAATATAAAGAATGATAGATGGAAATAATCAATATTCATGTTTATGCGTGAGTCATAAGGTAATATCAGCGCGTGGCTAAGACCTTTCTCTTAGTGTATCGACCCACTTTCGTGCAGTGCGCTTACACTAGCTTGAGCGATGCCTCGTGAAAACGTACATAGACATCGGTAGGTCTGCTATTTTCAATTGTTGATGACCTCTTTCGAATGAGTCAGGTGTTCAAGCAACCATTACACGTATCTATAGCATTGACTCTCATGTTGAATTAAATGATATCAATTCTTGCTGTGGTAAAACAAAACCGACGCATCGTGTAATAATGACTACAACATCCACCGCCCCAGATGGGCCCGCGTATATTGTGTATTTATCTAATCGTCACGCCATTGCGAAGAGGAATTGGGTCTGACTTTTAGTTTGTTTTGGCAGTTTTATTTCATTTCAAATTAGTTTCAAATGCCCTTTCGCATTATGAGGGGGGTGAGAGTTTGGAGGTAAAAAAGGATATGCTTTATATTGAGCCAATAAACACCCAGCGTTGGAATGATTAAATAAATATATATAGAAAGGATGGACAGTAGGTGAAAGGAAATAACAGATTCAAAGACAAGGGACATCGATACTCTATCTATCGCATAAGTGTTTGCTGAGAAAAGATAGCCTGGCAGGAAGAAAGACTTTGTGTCAGGATAAAATGAGACAACACCGCCACGAATTAAGATAAATAGCATGAGCTTTAAATGCTATCATGAAAGTGGTCATGAAAGGAATTGAGTGAGTGCAAGTCTCTGGATTAGAACCAATCGCAGTAAAATCAAATCAAAGGTGCTAGCTTCACTCGCAACGTAGATGCCTCGGCTCAAGCATCCCTTTTCAAAGTTTACTGGCCCATACACCGATATCTTAAACACTTGTGGAGGATAAAATACTTTTGATCACGGGGAGACTGCCATATATACCTTAAACGTCGCACTCAAGGCGGGAATTAGAGGGAATCTAGCAGTAACCATTTGGCATTTTGCTCCCCAAAATAGCAAAAGATTATTGTACAATAAAGACTCAGAGGACGGGAAAAGGATAAGAAGTCGAGGCAAGAGAAAATTCGAGATATATGGGATGGAAAAGGTGCTTAAGTGCCAACAAAACCGACCGAAATCGAGAATTATTCCATCCTGCTGAGGATATTTCCGAGGGCTAAGGAAACGACAAACATTTCTTTTTGTAAAATTGTCAAGCGGTTCAATAACGAGTTCCTGTAAAGCTATTTACGGTACAGCCTTTCCTGTATTTTGCAGATAGATATCACTGAATTGTCAATGAAGGAAATGGATAATAAGCTCTTTATCTGCTCGAATGAGCTAATTAAAACGTGGCTAAAACTACAAACAAAGATAACGTGTAGTATTAAGCCCATCTCCAATACAGCATTGAATACCATTCAAATCTAAATCTCACTTTAAGACTACTTCTCTTCATCCATTGAATACCATCCAATAATCGATAATATGTTCACTAAAATAACCAGAGTTTGTATGATAAAAAGATTGCAATAGGTGACACACTATAACTATGGCTAACCAGCCTTATACTGGGAAAGGTAATACACCAAAAGTTCTCCCAATTCATAGCAAATCACATTTTCAGAAACATAAAATAATTGTTTATAGAATGACACAGGAGCAACATATTTCTCTGTCTGTGTTACTCACTTACCGAGTGCATGAAAGCAGAGCAGTATATATTCTACTCATTAATTTGCTGTCCACGGACTAAAATATGTGTCAAAGATCTGTTTTATGTATTGACGGATCGGCAATACCACATATTGTGTTTCCTTCTTTCACTAATCAACCAAATTGGACCAGTAATCTCTAATGGAGGTGGAAAAAGGTTTGCTCTCGCAAGATTAGCCACGGCAAAGATTTCAGCCGAGGGCTAAATCTCTCCAACTCTTCTATCATCCATTAGGTATCGTCTTGACTTGATCTTTTCCGAATGGAGAAAATATGTTCTTGCGATTCATTTTACGATATAGCTGACAATAAAAAAAATGAAAGAACTTTAAAAGTTCGAACTTCTTTATATATTTTGAATATTATGATATATTTCCAGATTGGGATGGGTTTCTTTGTAGGGGCACAATAGAGTTCAGGAATACTAAAAGTCTTGAATTTGGAACACCTGCTGATAGAAAGTGTTTTAGAACTGAATCGATGCAACATGACTTCGAAATCTGATTGTCATGGATGAAGAAGAGTTTCTGATGTGGAGCACAATTAATGATCATCGTTAACATCCCTGGATTTGAACTGCTCAGATTTGGCAAATCGATTATGGAATTTTGCAATTGTAAAAATGGGTATTGGGCTTTTTGCCAAATTGATCGACTGTAATCCACTAAGCAGGGCCAATGGGAAGTCTCCGTCCACTCTGACGTTTTCCTGGTGATAAATCGTTGTAGAGAAAATCGTGAAACATGACTCTGCATTGAGTGGAAATTTGGTCGGTACAACCCAAAACGATCAGCCAGGAATTCCTGGATGACAAGCGTTTGGCAGAGTTCCAGTGAAAGAATTCTGCAGTTCTCTCCTCGGTAACGAGGTCAAAACTCACCGTCAAACACCGCCCCATTCCGTCAAGCTTTCAAATGTAAATACATTCAAGATTGAGAAGCTCGTGCTCGTGCTGAGTTTGCGCGGCCCTCTTTGTAGCAGTGCGATTTAAACAGCTCCTCGTGTGTACATCAACTTATTGATTTATGCTCTGATGGTATTGAGACACATTCGTGTCCGCGTGACTGAAATTCAAATATGTCTTCCCTTTTGATAAAGCAGGGATGCCAGCCTTGACTAGCAAGAACAGGCACGACTCTGGTAGGCTTACATACACATTTCAGCACCTCCATGTCTACAACACTCTAAATAATAGAGCAAATTTACCTCTTCTATAGTGTCTACCGAGCATTCTAGCATACTATGCTCGGATGCTTGCATGGAAAGATTCTTCATCACAATTTCACCATCAAGACTGGACAGTAATAGGCCTGTGTCTAATATTAGTATGGGTATGCATTAAAGGTTGGCATATATGCCAGACTGATATACGAGCAATGGCTTTGCAGATTTACGACAGACTGCAATAAAAATGGCCTACAGAGTCTCTGTCGTCGGGGAAAAAACATTAGAAGAGTTTGATGAAGTATTGGGTGTAAATGTAGCGAGAGGCTCTCCTTGCCACCACAACTGCCACTCATTTGCCCCACCTGGCTGTATCGGTATGTATACACTCTCATAAAATAAATGGAAAAGCACATTAGGGGGAGTTAGAAAGGTCCATTTTTAGATGGAAGTCTGAATCGTAATTTACTAAGGGAATCGTCAGCATTATATTGTTAAACCTGAGGTTGAGACATGAATATAAAGCATGCGCGTGTAGACGTAGCGCTCCCTTATACCGTGTAGAAACTATGTAATACGAGTCAGGCAGGAAAAGAGAATCCTTGGTTTCCCTAACCTTATTTCACGTCAAGAGGGACTTGTACTTGTCAGAATCGGTCTGAGTAGAAGTCAAGAAGCAGGTGAGTCATGATTGTTGATTGGATTACCAGGTAGTAAGCAAAAAAAGATGTTACTTGTGGGGTAGTTTCATGATACATCTAAATAAAACCATTTTGTTTTCGCCTCGAGAGGTCCGAGACTAGAGCAGCTCAAGTATTTTACATATTTGTGTCTCCAAAAGTATGTCTAAATGCGACATATGATGCCACTGTATTAAAAAGCGAAATGAGAAAATGGCATCAAATATACATAAGCGTGATGTACGGAATTCAGGGTAACTGGAACCCCATAAATGAATGCTGACAATCTTAGTGTATATACTTAGTGCAAATGCATTTTTGTCCGCCATTACAGTTGTAGCCCCAGAGATGTTGGTGGGAGAAGGGGCACTAAACGGGAATCTGGCATCATAGACCAATTATTCATTGGTTTTACAGCAAATTCTAACATCCGCTTCTTTTAATAAACAGTCACTGCTATTAAAAGTAATTGATAATAATTCGAAACATTCTGAAGCACAAAGTGAATGGTTTGACACTTTTTACAATATAGACATGTAACGCCATGCTCTAATGTATAGGTATACACTCGGGCTACACAGAGAAGTTGCCTCCCGTTTATTTAGGCCATTCTCAGCGCTGTTAAGCATGTAATCCAAGGAACACTTCAAGGTAAGAAACTCTGGCCTAACATGTCAGTATCGTGCTGGGAGAATATACTCCCAAGCATTTATTATCGTTTATTAGAAATTCTATTCGAGAAAAATATAGAAGTCTTCCTCACTTTTCCTAATGCAGACCATATATTATTCACCAACTAGCAATTTCTCAAATTCTGCAGTCATGATACGCTAGGGATAAAAATGGAGCATCATATTTTTCTCTGTTGCGTTTTGATACCTTAGCCACGCAGTCTTTCTTTTCTCTCTTTCCTAAAGTCCCACTGTCTAGCTATTACTTGTCACTTTGTGGTGTTCTCTGTGGATTATTGAGAGGCTGTGAAAAGATTGTTATATCTTCTGGTGTGCGTCTATAGCAGCTTTGGCTGGACTAAACAGCTGACCTTTATTACAACCTATTCTTCTTCTCCACATCCCATATGGCCTACACAATGTACTTCCCCTTTGGGGTCATACTGGATCAGAGGGCTCATCCACTCCCCTGCATTTGGATGAGAACAGTTTAACAAGGAATAAATCTGTAGAGTGGCCCAGCAAACAACACATGGTCCCTAAATCCAACCTACTTCTGGCTCGTCTGAATTCCAGGTGAATTCCTATAACGATCGCAACAAGTTCTGTTTTTGCCCTGCCAGAATGATGGATTATGTGTATCACTCTCAGGAGTAAAACACTGTGGCAACGTCTAGCCTAACACATTGACCCCCTTTCTGTGAGTTCGTTATGATAGATAAGAAGTATCATAGATAATACGATGAGAGTTCGTTAAGCAGTTATATATTAAACAATATTTATTAGCGATAACATCTTTACATCTGCGTCATGGTCTGTGTGATGTGAAAGAGTTTCGCATTTAGCATAGGAAAGGGACCTCAGCAAATGTAAATGATAGCCACATATTGTCATTTAAGGATTTCAAAAAACCCTAGGAGCAATTAATTTGAATATAGGTTCCTATATGTGAGACGAAGGATGTCTGGGCCACATTTAATTACTCTCACCATGTCTATGTGCATCAATTAAAATAATTGGTTTCACCAAAGGAATTAACAAACTAATGCATTTTATCAGTACTTGAATGCCGGATAAATAGGGAACCATAGGGAATGTCGAACCTCTTTAGATAAAAATAAAGCAATACACATAGGATAGATACCTCTGACCTCCATCATCGGATCTCAGGCGCCCTGCTCTCAACATAGAGCAATGAAGCATTTTGGAACTGTTGTCATGGTAAAGTATAGATCCTAGAACCCGGAGGTCGATTTACCTTCCTTCCCACAAGCCCTAACACCCTGGAAGAGCATCTGATGTCCCGCCTCCAGGGTCCCTCCAGTGCCGCCTTTTTCTCGGATATGGAGGTAGTGGTACTGCACCTCCTCCAGGTGATTGATGCCCGCCGTCTTGCGGCGTATCAGGAAACTATCAATAGCCAGTGGATGCCAGGAAAAGTGGGATTCCATTGAGTGGCACCGGGGTGGAGATTAGAGGACCAATCCGACATAAGGGCAGATTCCCCCTATGATTCTACGCCACCAGTTCTTCCTATCAATCAGATTTAGAACTAGCCTTCTCCCATTCCAATATTCACGTATGTGATGGAACATATAATATTATTTCTTCATAAATGAACGGCACTTTCTTCTGAAGGTTGTATTAGTTGTACCTCCCGGAAAAGTATCCATACTTTTCAAATAGTACCGTCTTAAAAATAAAGGCCAAAAGAAAAATCAACTATACTTAATCGTGTCACGAAATGAATTACCGGTATCATTATCTTTGTCTTTATCGTTATCAATCCTATCCAACGGTACCGAATGTCTAAATCTAATACTATAATATTATAGTAGTATATAATTTCTTGCCAAAATGAAATTGGAATGCTACTATTCGCACTCGAGCATAGTTATAGATAGAGGAGGTATTGTCTAAAGGGAAAGAGACCAACATGACAGAACCCCATGGAGGAATGTTCATTACAGGCAATAAAATACTGAAATGTGTTTTGAGGGAACATAATTACCGTTCACAATTAGTCACATTCAGTCAAAATAATTGTGAATTATATCCATAATAACACTGGTAACTACATCTGAAGAATCTTATATTCGCGAGCTGAGACTTCTGAGGATGGACAATGTAGAGTTACAAGTTAAGTTATCATACTTCTGTATGCTAAAGTAATATAAACCAGCCAACCTCACAGGTACGCTTTTGATATACAACTGACCCACATCACCTGAAAACTCTTCATCACGATTGTAGTGAAGAGTAAGATAAGGGAGTGTTTAAAGCATATAAGAAGGGTGAGCTGCCAAAGCCCTTCAACATTACCTCCCACGTGTACCAGGCAAGAGACAATAATGTGCTAACGGTCTAATGGTACAATTATATCTATTTAATTATACTAGGAAATTTGAGTTCATGTGATTGATGTATTCCACATTCATTCTGGATCTAAGCAATGCTAAATGATAGCGAGTTCTCGAAATCTTCCGTCACCTTAGCTGGCAGCTGTCAGCTGCGCATAGGCAATGCTCTTGAGGCCCACTTGATGTATCTACTGTAGCTAAGTGGCCCAACGCTACTATATTACCTACATCCATTCCTCTTGTGAGCGACCGATAGTCCACTCACCACCTCAAATCATCCATTTTGGGCCGTAATTTTCTGCCTTCGTCTCTTTTTGTTCAATGCCCAGTCTGTATAATGCGTGCCCTTCTTTACGTACACTCACTACTTTGATGTAGGCCCAACAGAAGAGAATAAAGGGTGGGAAATTGAGAAGATGATTGCGCCATGTTCGTGTGCAAGGATTGTATGAAGGCCCGGTGAGCTGCCGTACGTTGTGTCAATCGCTCCCTCGGTGCCAAGATTTTGATCAATATCGGAACAAACTGAAGACCATGTGTGCTAAAACATCTGTCAAGTCCCAATACTGCCGTCTGTATCATTGCGGACTCTGCAATGGTGATTTTCTCAATCTCTAAATCACCACTAAGCCATATTTCCATAGGTCAAACCATGGGGGTTTTGCTTATTACTTTTGGAAGACTGGTGGGGTACTCACTTTGAGAATGTTTTCCAATCGTGTCATTTGCCATAATTACGGAAAAACAAAATTAAAAAAGAATGTTAATTTATGAAATTTAGAATGTAATATTTAAAAGGGACTGCTTCATGATCAAAATATACAATGGGCTATTCGGCTGACTGACCTCTATTGTTTGTGGCAACGTAATATGCGTTTCATGAAAGAACTATCGGTAATTCGAACCAGGCATTGGGCTTTTGGTGACAGATGACAAAAGACCCATATCATTAGAGAGTAAGTAGACAAGGCCGTTCAAATCCAAAGGATGAATTGAACCAAGGGGAGTCACTCTAGATCATGGAGTTATTAGGAATTATTATGTGTCAAGCAAACAGGCAGAACACAGGCAATGTGTGGAGCAGCTCGAGTGGATGTAATACAAGACGAGTAGTGTTGACAGACTTGTGCAGTTCTCTAACCTTCCGGGAAGAAATCTACGGAAGAGATCTGGGTTTCATTTGAGAGAAGTCGCCATGGTAACTTCAGGTCAAGTCTTGTAACGTCAGGTCACATAGGACGTGTCCAGGTCCAGATGTTTAGTGCATGTATGGTAGCTGTTGGTCCTCTTATTCAATGAGAGGCCCACCCAGCCCTGGTAGAATAAAGACCATCCTTATGGACATTATAAGAGACTTGGATAATTTTAGAGAGCCTCTCGCTTTGATCGCCTTCTCGAAAATGCAATTATACAAAGGGAAACAAAGTAACAAAGGGATTAAAATTTGAATATTTTGCATGTTCCATTGATTTCCCTGATTGCATTTGCAATAGGTCTCTCTGTTTGATTACTAAATACAGCCTACACAATTTAAAACATGTCCATATTACAGCAACAAAAAGATTCTAGGTAAACCGACTAAATCTGTCCTATGTGTGACCGTATTTCACTGACATGAAGTGGATCTGCGTGGTAATGAACTGTCTCCGTCGGTCTCAACATGCCTTATTGATCATATAATCGTCTTGTAAGAGCATTAAGGCAAATTAAATCTGAATCTAACACACCTATTAACACGGAGTTGTCTCGAGAAGACTGGGTTCTTGCCTGTCATATTCTAGTCGTCCTATGGCGTCTCATTTCTTTCTGCCATTGTTAAACCAAGATCAGTGGAACCTTATCTCCCATTATTTGGCTCGCAGATCTCTTATTCACAAATCAAAAGTTTACCAAAGCTGATAATGTATAATATTGTAAGACAGAACTTTGGCTCAATCGTACAGATACTTTAAATAGGGCAATTAAGGCCCCTTTTCTGTATAATTATGTACCTTCATTATTTTGCAGATTCACTGGAAGGAATCTAAGTGATAAGGGTAGTTTTGCGTGGTAGAAAGGCTTTTTAGACGCCAGAGTTCCAGCAAGTTATTGATTTCCACGGTCTCAACCTCTCCCCAAGGGAACGGAGTGACTAGGAGTAATGATTGGGAATTGATACCGATAATGGTCATGGGGAAGTCACACTTAGGGTT
Organism: Sthenelais limicola; assembly: GCA_942159475.1. Lineage (NCBI taxonomy): Eukaryota > Metazoa > Annelida > Polychaeta > Phyllodocida > Sigalionidae > Sthenelais > Sthenelais limicola. The sequence goes on along the minus strand of OW804100.1, from coordinate 9,799,579 downwards.
TCCTAGGCAACCTCAAGGTCATGACTCCCTTTTATTGGCCACGCAATGTACCCCTATAATTGTAACAAAGTAGATTAGGCAACGTACAAGGGGATCATCCCCGAATACCCGCAGAAAGATTAACTCTATTGTTATATCCATTGTCAATCTACTCTCCATTTGAATCCCAAATACTACATTTGGTTTCTTGTTAAATGTATTGTTCAAAAAGTGACGATCAACATACCTGTTTCCTCTGATTGGTTTACTGAAAATGAAAAAGAAATGCAATTAGTGAGAATACATAATGAATAGATGCAACAAACATCTAATATAACGATAGGATAGAATTACTGTAACGAAGCTAAGTTTGCATAGATGAATAACCTGTAACAAAAATGTGCATTTGCTTTTGAATTAATTGCTGTTATAGGTGGCAGAGAATGATAATGCTCGATGGGGAAACTGTCTTGAAATATTTAAGCCAGGGTCAAAAGACGAATTTCACCCCAATTAGTTCGTCCATAATTGATGATAAACAGCTCCGTTTCGACATTATCTAAATCATTCAGCACAAACAAGACTCTTGTCAATCTTGGCCAGCATGGGCCCCAGAGAGAATATTACATCAGAGGTAATTTTTGTAAGCCAAATTCTGGTGAGAAAATAGATCTGCTTCCCTTCCAATGAGAAGTCAAGAGAAGACCTACATACTTATATCTCATATGTAAGGATGGGACAATTTTACGTTTAATAATCCAAACAAGTGAAATAGACAAGTTCGATACTGTCCAGTCATTGATCAAATTATTTGTCTTGATTAGGTCGAAAAGTCCTGCCTAGATAAAGGATTTAACAAGCGGTAATGTTATCACTGATCACGAGGGGTCTCTTGATTAACCGGAGCCTCGAGGCTTACACTGGAGCGAGCCATTCTCAGTAATGAAGTAAATTTAATATAAGTTCGCCGACTTCCCAATGCCTGAATGTTGTTAGCTATAATCTAGTTATCTGACCTTCACTTAATTTCTTTGGGATCACATTAGCTTCTTGAAGGGTGAATAAAACAATAGATTTTAAAATCGACTAAAACCCTTCAGCGGGGTGCTTACAAAATAGAATCGATTTCAACGATTTTGCAAACTGAAGCCCCAATGCAGTTTACTTTTTGGTACTTGGAACAAAAAATCAATCCCGGAGCAATGACTACAGATATGAAACCATCAATTTGAATATAATCTTACACAATTTATGATACATACATGACTATCGGTCACATTTATCAAATACATGCCTGTACGACCTGAAATGTCATGGTAAGGAGATGTCTAGGTATATAAATGCTTAAATATTCTCTCCCACCCGATATGTCAGATATAGTTCGTACAGAATCCTAAGGTCACTAGCCTGGATGCTCTTCCTGTCACTTGAAATCAATAACCAGCTTAATAAATGCACTAACATGAGAGGGCCCAATTTTTATGTATATCTTGCATTGGTTATATATATGTAACAGTAAAATATAGGGTACAATATATGTGAAACGTTATCAAACTTGACATGCTGAAACATAACCATCTTACGTGAAGGGGTTTCTGTTTACTACATTGATGATATATCAACCAGGGGATTTTCTTCAACGTAATGAAAAGTGAGGAAACATCAAAAGGCATACAAAACGTTGGCGAATTGTAGGCGAATTATAGTCTTAACCAAAAATTGTTTCTTTCTGAAAGTATAAATGGAGGGATTAGATGCACATGAAACTAATCTGGAGTGCATCTGAACCAGTTATGGAGACATTAGTGTAAAAACCAGGGTGAACAAGATTTGGAAGTATTGTCTATTCAATCTAACGTTGAACAGGAGGACTTGAAAACCTCTCACTCGATAGAATATAACATGTCCGCTTATTAGTTAGCTTGTAATATGTCTATGGAAAATAAAAATCTAACAACAACACGTGTTAAAAAGTTATTACAATCTGTAAAGGATAGCACCTTTACATGAGACCTAAACACTATTCCCGGGTCCAACTTTTAATAAATGCATTTTTCTTGCGCAGAACGTCTGCGAACTCCAACAGACAGCAGTGGTTTTGTATATACTCAGACTGACACCCTTGGACCGAATTCAATCAGGAGAGGATATAGAACTAGAAGACCCGGGTTTTCTATTCAGAATTGATCATCGTTTATCTTATCTTAAGGATTTTTAGATTTCAACTCCACTACATCGATGCACCTACCACATCCCAACTTTTACTGTTATAGAAACAACCAAGACAGAAGAATACCAAGCCCCAGCCTTTGTATAACATCGAATTGAATTCACAGTGTCATTTGGTAAACTGCCTCTCAACCCTAGATATCTAGGCCACACAAAATGTAATGTAACCCTGTCCAAAGGTTCCAAGGACAAAGCACAACTGATGTACTGAGCATGCATAACTAATACAGGTTTTCAATTGACTATAGATACCTTCAACCTACGTTATATCACCTCTTTCCTGCCATATACAAGATGCTCACATTTAACCTTCCACACGACCCAATTTATTTAGTGTTTGTTTATGGAGATTAATGGGCAGATATATAGGACAGGTATATATCAGAAGGGAAAATCTATCATGAAGTATGAAAAACCTGAGTACCTTTACTGGGAGGAAAAACCAAGCTTTACGTTGAGTAAGCAGTTCCGGATATACTTCATGATATGATACTTCGAAGGTCTGATGATAATCGCCACTGACAACAACATATACGCCCATGTCAAGGAGTTCCCAAGGCCTATATATTCATGACAGTTTCATTAAGAAAACCTATAATATCTTACAATGCCTATGCATGAAATGCCTTTAATCCTATTTATAAGAATAATTTTAGCATGGTACTGAGACAATTTTATTAGAAGGACGCCTCCTTATTTCCCTTCCAATGGATATTTCAATTTGTTCCCCACCATTGTCTCATCTGATTGTGTCTAGCTAACTTTCTGCTGGTTATCATTAAATTGACCTTGAGTAATGACCCAGAAAGTGGACGTGATGTGGATGGAGACGATAAAGTAGCATTATTACATACTACATGATTTTGACATTCATATAAAAAAAACTGTTCCTTTAGCCTTCTGATGTCGACCAGCAGCTTATGCATGGTACATTCGCGAGTAACCAATTCTGGATATTTAAATTTAAATTCAATTCCATGTTTCCTCAGTGTAAAAGAGTTCACAGGGGCTCAAATATTAATAAATTGCAATCGGAGAGAAACATTTAGTTTTTAGGGGAACTGAGATGGAATGAAAAAGGTCTTTCAGCAGAATGCTTGTGAAACATCATTGCCTCGGCTCAGTTAACACGCTATATCTGGCATAAACCTGAACATGTGAAGATGTCGTAGCATAGGCTTGTAATAGAGCCCGGGATCTGTCCTCCACAGTATACAGACACTCATCGAAGTTGCCATATGATATAGGCTATTGGCATGCTATCCCTTCACACACCACGCAAACGGCAGAGTTGTGCTTCTCAAGCCTTCCTTCCATTGGCTAATGACATAGCGCAAAGCCAGGGGTGATGGACTCAAGGCAGTCTGACATGAGATCTACGGATGATGCGCCCCTTAACCCACCCTTCCCCACTTGCAACCCATTGGCAGCGGACATGGAAATCTCCAGTAGCCAATCTGTCGATGAGCATGAGGTGGGATGGCCGGGCCCTAGAAGCTTTCTTCTCACTGCAGCCGAGCACGTGGATTGCCTATACAGACTGCATTTGAAAGTTGGAGCAGCATAACTCAAAGTTTGTTACAGTGTCATGGCGATGTGGGCAACTAACCGGCCATGAGTTGTTTAAGCAGAGATGCCATGATGCTGGTTGGGATGGGCAAGGAAGGTCCGACATGAGGGAGGATGGATGGTGATATACGTGGGGAATTATAGAACAAATGGGACTGCAGGGATAAGTATGATGAATGGCATGTGGTGGGCCTCCAACTGGAGACTGATAACCAAAGTGTAGTGCTGGATGCTGGCATTCCTCACCTCAGTGTTTTTGTACCTACCACGAAGCTGTCAAAATATCAATGTTTAGTGTATGACATGATACGGCACGGGAAGTGGGATATCTCAAAATAGTCAGATAATAAGTCAACTCTGCAATTAGGAGGTTCCAATTAGATTTCGAAATCACTGGATTGTGTACATTGAAACGACAGCGTCGAAATGTTATGCCAATTCTCCCTAGCACGATGCCTGTTATCTTTCTCCATCTCTTCCAAAGTACTGGCGCTGTCAAGAATATTTTGTCCATTAATCCTAGGATAACCCTTAACTTTGACAGGTAGAGTAACCTCGAAAACCTGTTTCCATATGTTGGTGTTTCTCTCTGTCATCCTAAAAATAGAAAGACCCTTAAATTATAACTGCAACCCTAGCCCACCCCAAAACACATGAACTCTGCGAGCCTTGGTCGATACACGAACAGTTGGGATGGGGTAACCCAGAGCAAGAACCCAAGTAGTTCCATGAGCATATCGTAGGTAGGCTAACCTAGCCTGCCTTTGAATCTATGTCCACCTTTCTTGATTATTTCAACATATTCATTGCTCCGTAGAAATAGGTAGCCCAAGGATTCATCCCTAAATTATCATGTTATCTGAAATGGCGTACATCAATTTCGGCCCTCATGCTACGCCCTCAATCTATGTCACACCCAGAAATGCTCAATAAAATAAGTCCCGGGCTATTTTTTAATGTAAGAAGCTAAAAACGAGATAAGCATGGGCATATTTTGTCAGGACGGCGTACTTGTAAGATTATAATAAATCTGATAGGAGGTAGGCGGGAACGTAAATACCACTTCATAAAATACTCCCTCCCGGTGGTCTAAGTACCGCACGAGTCAACATATAAATTGAATCAGTATGCCATTTCCCTAAGAAAAAAACATTCTAGATCAGAGTTCGTTTTATAAACCACTTGGTCAAGGAAAGTGGCGGGGATAAAATTCGTATTAACGCTGCGGAAAACCGAAATAAGATACATAAAACGTTAAACCAATAATCTCTGGTAGGTTATGAATCTCTTTCTCTGAACTTATCAGCCAGACTGTGGTTCTCCAAATGTAGGAAGCTCGTCGGATCCTGGTTACATAAAATATGAAGAACATCAGGGAAAGGATATTTTGATTTCTCATGCGAAACTTAATAGGCTCCCTCGTCTGGGGAATTATTTCCTCGCCAGTCTCAAATCAGAGTGAAATGGCTTGTGGCTACGGAGGTGGATCAGGTGGAATTAGCCTGGGGGTAATCCACTCTGCAACATTTTACACCACAGAATAACGGTGTTGTAAAGTGTTCTACCACTGTTTAAGATAGAATATTCGTGTTTGGGAGGATCATGTAATGTTAGTAACCAGATCGCGTCAGCCATATCTATTGCTGATGACTAAGAAGCATGCTAACCACCACTTTAGTATTTGATATTCCACCTTGTTCCTCATCACATCTAAGAACGCATGCTCCACTGTTGTGTTTCAGACTAGGGGAAGATGGCTTCCATTAGGGAGTAAAAATTCTGGATATTAGGATCGCACGGACGATACAGGCCTTTGCTGATACAATGCGATTACGGCATTGTTGTGCGAGGGGACTCCCTTATCAAAGAGGGTCTAATTCCTCCACCCGTTTGATGTGGCCACGCTTCAGCCCTCTATCCTAGATGGTATTATGCATTTATGTGGAACTTCACATGGCGGATGCAAGGTGAGTGGCACGGCAATCACTGGTTTTCTTCTGAGATGATGGGAAATCAAGCATTGTATCCAAATGCGCCCAGCGATACACGGTTGGCAAAGGATAAAATTGTCCACACACACTTCCCATCTCAGGACTTCTAGCAATAACAGCTTTTTATGAGACGGGATCAAAGTTTCAGAAGCTCCTTCATGGTGGGTATTCGCAATTTCTGTTTGCTCTGTTGGTCAGGTGATTTCACATGAGGGATGGCAGCAGTGCTGGAACCACCTACAGAGACATATACCTCTCAAAGCAAAGCTGGAGTCTTTTGTAAAGCGCTTTCAGCATTAGATCTCTATCAATATTCTAGTAAATACCAAACACTTCAACTCCTATTGGTGAACACGAGTCTAGGCAGACAGTACACGCCAGGCCCAGCAAGAGACCTACTGGCAACAGTTAACCTCTGACTCGGCTAACCTTCTTAGGTTTTAGACTTGATTTCCACAATTGATTGTTTGCGTGTATTTATTTCCTTCAAACGACGAAGACACTGGTTAAAGGTATGGCTGGATTATTATTGAACGGGGGGGGGGGGGGCGGGGGGCATTCAATTTTGTCCATATAAATATAGGCTTCTCGTGGTGATAAATGGAGAGGAAGCCGGAGAGGAAGGTTTATACCGTGTACATTCTGGACTCCGTTTACAACGCCCAACTGAGCTTCCTGGACCCAATGTTCATTTTCATCAAGGGGTGTCTTTGGAGAGACATCAGGAGCCAACATGAAATATATGTTATATAATCTATCATGAACACGTTATATCCCACTGAGAAACATTGCCTGGATAGAAATCTTTAGGAAGAGGTTCAGGGTGGCCAATTGTGAACAAATAAAAACCACAAAAATACCCCGTGTCTTATGGATGTGGGTGGGCGAATCAGCTCCGGTTGAAAGACACCTCATTTTACTAGGTACACTCACAAATCAAAACCATGTTGGCTACATAGATCTTCATCTCAGACAAATATCGATCAGCGTTAGGACTGGAGCCGTCTATGAAGCAGCTGGTAAACTGATAATAATGGATACTTTAAAAAGTTTTAGGGCCCATTCTTTATATATTTCCCTTCTTTTAGGTTGGAGTCTTATGTATATCTTTAGACCTACGCCGGGAAAAAGTTCACAGAGGAAAGTATGAACCAAATGAAATTGTATACAGACCACAGGATAGGGAATAAGTTAATGCATGAAATATACGAACCGGTTTTCTCAAAATCTGTTTAAAACTGAGGGCTAAATGAGTTCAGTATGAAAAAATTAAGTTGAGCGAGAAACATATTATATGCCACGCAGCTTCGTTATTCTAAAAAGTTCCAACCTTTCTGAATCGTTTCTTTCGCTGATTGAGCAACGGACGTTTGCTATTTCATGGAGAGACAAGCCCAGGTGTTGAAAATCCCAAAGTGACCCCGCACAGCCAGATGCAGCCTTAGATATAAGTTCATCGTCCAGATCGGGTTTTGGGGCACGAACTGCCTCTGCGTACCATTAAGGTGTATTCCATATACGTGTATAATGAGCAATCGGCACATATACTTCAATGAGCAACATCAGTAGAACATGTATCGATATTACTTCGTGGAATAAGCAGTTCAAATAAGTTCAGTAATTAATTGTAATTCGGTCATTATTTATAGTTAGTGTACAGCAGAATAGGTGAATCCCACCAGAGATGAAGATGATACACTAGGAATGCCATTCTGTCACTCTGCGAGTTGGAGGTAAAGGTCAGTAGAAGAATGAGAAGCCAGGAAAGCGGTCATGAATAGTTGAACGCACAGGTCAGCCACTAACAAAATGGATAACACATCTTACCCACATGCAGTTGCAAAATCGAGTAAGTTACGCCAGCTGTTATTCAAGATATTAATATTGCTGTGCGCGACCTAAATTCTTCAAACATCTTCACACTAAGACAATCTAGACATTAATCAAGTCTGGAAAATCTCCCCAACGCTCACCCACTCACAGAACTATTTGTAGGAAAAATAAGTGCCAAGGTGCTATTATCAGCAATTACTATGAAATGCTGTTGACTTAGCAAGTCAAAGCCACATGGACATAACTGCCATTTGTTGTGGTTGGGTAAGAAATCCTAGATTCCATTCATGTATTGAACTTATGATCACTTACATCAGAATGAAGAGTGTTGAAGAAATGCTGCTGGTTATTTATTATTTACCATAGTTGTTCTTGGTTAATTTAGAACGCTTGTTGAGCGTTTGGTAGACAGCAAATTTCGTAAGATGATCCGAAATATCTAATCATCTGGAAGGTGGCAAAATCAACACGGCCATTACCGGGTTCAGTATTAAATTGACCTAATTCGATCAACGGCTTTCATGAAGATCTTGTGAGTGGTATTCGAAAAATTAACTCTTGAAGGAAAATCTATTGCTACTAGTCACAGACACTGAACAAAACTTTACCTGACAGAAAGCAGCTCTCCAAAAATGGCCCAACTATGGCGCCTTGAACGTTTTTATTCATGACAGTAATTCAGAGTTCTTCCGAGCGAAATATCATCAACCACTGTATTTAGTCAATGCGTTGCAGTAGGTGCTTAAATCCATTATTGCATTTATTCTAATAAATTTAATTTCAAATCATCTTTCAACTAGGAAAACAAACACATTGTCCAACACAACTTACATTATTCTTTGTTATACATGTAGTAGGGTTTGCTTGGGCTTATAAATCTGGGATCAGCTTTCTGCTACGAGAAAGGTGAATTGTTGGCATCGTAAAGCTAGTCTCCTTGGCGTCAGACATTTACCAATGTCTACTGGCATGGCTGTTTTCATATGGGCTGAGAGCAGGATGTACCTTTTCCGTAATGCTATTTGAGTGCATGTGAATGGCAATCAGGCAGAGACTAAAATTAGTCTCTGCCATCGCTATGAAACTTCACATTCCTAGGTATTTCTCTTTTACGTGTGGTAACCAATATTCTAATGGGATCTTGGCATCGGCCTTTATCATGTTATCGCATCATAATCAAACGCCATGGAATGCAATCGCGCTTGCCTAGATATTACGTTATGATAAAATAATATTGTGTATTTTACAACAGAGCAATGTTTTTCAATAAGAGTCATTTTTCAATAAGAACTGCTGGGAACATGTTGGCCTAATTCAGCTTGCCAGCCTACCGTGATTTACGAAATTCAATAGGAAGCGGTGCATCTGCCAAGGCAAGTGGCAGGGAGTGGGTTAAACAAATCATAACAAGGAGTCTTTTGAATGATGATGCCTCTTTCCAAACAAGTACAGGTGCCTTTTTTGCAATGGAGATGAAGACTAAAAACTGAAGAAAAGGGCTTTAAAGCTTACATTATGATTCTCTGTTAAGATCTCAGGGTAAACAGGACTGGAACCTACAAATAATGGAGACTTTCATTTCGCGCCTTTCTCCGCCCTTTGTCAAGTCTCCAAGTGAGGTGCCTCCCTCCCAAAGGGATAACAAAAGTTCATGATCTATTTTTGTCTCCAGAGCATACTGGGCAAGAAAAGAAAAAGCTGCAAACTGGCAGAGAGACAGAGAACATTTAAGGCACACTAAAATTTCTCCACAGGGTGTGGCATAGAAATTCTAGGAACCATTGATTGTTTCTATAAAAGGAAACACACGTGTTAATATAGATCGTCGGCAATGCATTATCATTTTCCTCCAGATTGACATTTTGCTGCAAGCCACAGTCATTCTATCTCTTCCTTAGTGGCGTCTTTTTTATAGGCTAAATAATGGTTCCGAGGTCTTCTAGATTCCTCCTAACCCTATCACCCTGATATCACCTAATGTTTCAACGGTAGGCCATCGTAAGACAATCTTATGCTGCCACAATTGTTGTAGATAGATTTTATGTCCGATCAATGCAAGATCTGTACTTTGATTATACTGCAAAATAGAACTTCTCATTGAAAATGTATATTCCTTAAGATACATTTGATTGATGAATACACATTTATATTTCCACAGGAAATGTCCAGACACAAACCTAATAACATTCACCATCCCACAAGTATATTTATATAGGAGAAACTTAGCGATTGGTTCCCGATACTCTGGCCACCTTACTCACAGCAAACCAGAGGAAATAAAGTAATTTGTGCAGGAAAGGTCAGATTTGTGTATTTAAAAAAAGTGCCTTGTCATCGATGCTTTTTTCCGAGTGGATTCTCACGCTTGTAATCATCCAGTGCAGTAAGCAATTCAGTGGTAACGAGTTAACTTTTTCAAAGTGATTCTACCACATTGGGGGTCTCCAACAACATTCCGACTCACACTGTCTCCCCCATTCAGTCAGTCTCGTTGCTAGGCAGAGGTCTCAGGTTGTGCTATGATTGGTTGCTAAGGACTGGTTGCCAAGACGGGAGGTTACTGAGGGTATTTTGACAGGTTTTGAAGGTGTTGAACGTGGACCGAACAACAATAAACTCCGAGCACATCATCGACTTGATGAGTACAACCATACAGCATTTAGCTAATCATACAACCATCTACCACTCATCCAGCACCTCTTGTTGAAGCTGACTTAACGGTTGTCCTTGCTGCATCGATTTCCCATGTTCATAATAAGTATTCAAAGGTTGTAAACCATCTGAAGATGCCTGTATTGATGTGCCTCGTAAATACTACCGACAACGGCGTTATTTATAGAACCCAGGGAAACATGTGCTAACATCTATAGGATGAGCGCTTTTTGTAAACTACAAAAGAAAATATGTGGTAACACGTGATTTGGGCGAGTATATCGCCTTCTCGATATCTTGATGCCCGTACATTCCTTTCCCCAATATATGAACAAACCCCTGCATGGTCACATGCACCATGGGATGGTTAAATATGACACCTTAAAACGCCATTAATGAAATCCATATCTCCATGCGAAGGCTTCATTTGAGGTTACGAGCTGTTCCCATTGTTATGAAGGTATCGGGTTATCCACCTAGTAGAAATGCATATAGGTGACATCTCAATTCACATAGCAGAGACTTCTTAGATAATCACACTAAGACAGGGACCCAGTATTCTAATTGTAATTTAAAATACAGGTAATGCCACAGGTAACACCATGACACGTCTAATCAAAGGATTGCCTCTACTATAAAGCAAGTTATCATTTCAATGATACAATTCTCGTCGGGCGTTTTGAAGGCACCACCAGCTAAAGTTCTACCTCCCTGATCAATCCGCCTTGCATAATATGCATGATCATAATGACAGGATATATTATCCTCTATTTCAGGGGAATGTATGCTTTCATCACACGACCCCCCCCCCCCCACACACACACACTGCATTTCTTTCCTAAAGTAATAGAGTTGTTGAAACCGGAAACACATAGTTCAGGGAAATACAACTCATAAAAATAACTGCTGCAAATCACTCGATAAATTTACGAGGCACGTCGTGAAGCAATCGCTGTATGTACCTTTTTCTCAGTTGGAGGTATGAGATAAGAGGTTATAACTAACTACAATACATTAATGCAGGGCTGGGGTCCAGGTCCGCCAATTTTCCTTCGCTGCACCTCCAAGGAATCAGAGACTCAAATTACGGACGGACAAGTTACACTGTATAAGCTGACTCCTACACAAGGCTGAACAATTTTGTTAGTTTCACGAGTAACATCAGTATAAGAGAAGGAGACTTGGTAGGCCTCCTGCAGGTCTAGTGATTTATATGCCTTTTGATATTGGTAGTCTATACATACCGCACTTATATTCCTGTCTCGCTGTCTGTTTACAAGTGGCAGAAATAACTCCTAATGTAACAACTGAATCCGTGACTCTTACTTACGTACAACTAAGCTATATATTGTTTTGGAACATCGGGATAGTTTTCAGTTGGTTTATTATTTTGTGAAACGACTATTGGCAATTGTCAAATGTTAAACCTTTTGAATCCTACAATAGAGCGGGTGTTGCACAATTATCTTATCCGCATGGGCCTACTTCGTGCAGTTAAAATCATTGGTTTTGTTAGTTAACGTTGGATCATTATAGCACCGTGAATCACGGCCGTTTTTGTTTTAAAGTTTGTATTCAGCCAAACATTATGTAAGATACATTGTTCTCAGTCCGAGCTGATCTTCAACGATATAACAATATTCGAAAACTAGAACCATAATTATTTACATTCGACTAATGTGTATGATTCCAAGACGACATGGTTATTACTAGACGTATACATCACATAAAAATAACAGTTGAAAGATGGAGGTATAGCATAAAAACCGTCACCCAGCGCTGTGTCGATATCATGACAGACAAATCATTAATTTTGAAGAATTAATTTTCGTACGTCATCCACATTCATATTTTTCATACTGATTTTGATTCATTCCCCAAATCGTAGATTTCGCGACCTCGTTTTGTGATTCCAAGTCTTGAGTCTTAAAGCAGGACGCGGACGTAGAGGAGAATCTACGAGGTTCGCTGCCGTCCCATTCATAAAGAATCATTGTGCCTTGGGTACTACGCATTCATGGCATTGTGGCCATCCCCTTAAGCTACACGACCAGTAGACCTGCAGTATTGATATCCTGATAGTGCGACCAGGCTTCTCATGACAAACAATAGCAATTCCCTCTGTCCACTACTTCTTTCATATAAGAGAATAAGTAAGCGTTGAGTGCATAGTGTGCCTTTCATCTGCGACAATTTTACATCGGGTTAAGTGACCATTTTATGGCACAATACTATAGACCCTATTGAATGGATACTCAAACGCAGACACGCCTAATAGTATGAATACATCTCCATGCATACCTGCTGCCAAACCTACAATATGCCATTACCTCAAGAGGCTTTGACCGCGATATTCACTCCTGTTCAGTTGTTCTATATAGCTCCAAACTTGATTTCTTTTGATGATATTCTAAAACATGAAAAAATTATACATACCTTGACCTAATTCGGGTCCGTCCCCTTGCGAGGAATCTTCGTTTCCCTCTGAATTGGCTTCACCTAGAATGGAAAAGCAGAGGCATTGATTTAACTGAACTGGATATTTCGCGTCGTTAATGTGCGTTAACTAGCGATTGATAGGAATTCAGGTATTAATGTTAACATTTACTTTCTTGATATAGAAAAGATACCAGGTATATACGCTGATGAATGAAAGCCTCATATGTTACTCGAGTTTTAATGCACTATTACATTTTATAGACTGCCATAGTCATGTCTATTTTGATGAAGACCGAGTACTTCGTTTTTGTTCATCCTCAATACTTTCGACTCCTTTGTTTGCTTCTTTTGTCACAGAAACACATCGATCAAGTAGATTCATTTACTATAGTCGGACATATCGATATCTTTTGAACACAAACACCCTATAATCATGATTTTCAAAGTGTAACATGAAAAGATTCAGAACCGTTTTGGGGGAAATCTATTAAGTAAAACCAAATGAATTGTATCCAAGCTGGCATAACACGACCTCAGGATCCTTGGCATTGGCTTTGAAAGCGCAGTAGCACGAACTGACTTTGGAAGTCATGAGTTGGCTATGGACAGAGAGTGATTTGTTTTGTCAGGTTATAATGGTATGAACTGCCAAGAAAATCCTTTGTATGCTTCCCCAACCATCAAGTCTCAGAGGATGAAAATGCCTTCGGGCTCCTTGGCTTAAAATATCTGATTTCATATATATAGGCTTTAGGAGGCTTTATTTTTGCATGAGTGGATAAAGGTACTACGCATCTATCCCAACACCACGGTGAGCAACTAAAGCAATCGTGTTTGTGCAGGCAAACCTGCACATTTTTCGGGGGCAAAACGATGACTTCCAGAAACAATAACAACTTTTACAAAGTAGAGTTTCCCTCCGGAAAATGATGACAACAATCTCAGTAGGGCTACACTCTTTTGATGGCTTCAAGTCATTAGCACATTACGACCACAGTAATTGATTCATCAGGAGAAGAGCCGTGGATTGTTATCTCTTATCTTTTTGTCCCTTTGGCCTCGTGGGCGCTCGGGACCGTGAAACATGGAAAGCTCTGTCTGCATTTTGAATGGGACTAATTCTCCCCTCATTTGTCTCCGGCGCTCTTCTTATCTCTCTAATCTCTTTGGCGTGATTGTGCACTTGACCTGGAAGACTTCTCTGAAGGGCTGCAAGGACGTCTTTGGCTGGGTGATCAGCCTTTGTTTGCCGGTGCTATCTTAGGCAAAGAGATACTAAGCGTACCTTTAAATATTCCTTATAGAGGGGATCCAGTAGTTGAAGATCCAGTTTCATAATAAGTTTCAACCATTGGTGAAGGTTTATTAATTACAATTCTTTGTGTGTGTTATTCTATACCAGAGTGGACTTGGGATTCAAATCATAAAGGGATCTTCTGTGAGAATGTTGCTTACTGGGAATAGGGAAAACATCCTTATTCGGAGGGATTTCGAGCAGAAACATTGGAGTTAGACCATTAGGAATACAGTGATAGTAACAGAATGTACGCAAATTATCAATATATTGTTACTCCTCATGTCATGAAAAGGATATGGTGCTAAAGGTCCAAATGTAAAACCCGAGAAGGAGGATACATCACAAGACCATAACTGACAAACATTACAGTTTTATGGATATTGACGTGGTAAGACTTCCGGCATGAACATACAAAGTGGTGTGTGAATGGCGAAGCTGCACATATGTATTTCCGCTGAGATGGACATACACCGGTGCCGAGCCTGTTCCTCAGTTATGTATAATTGATGCTGCCTTCAATAAGATACTGTGTGCGTTATATCTGTTTGTGAACGATTGAGCATTGGGAGGTGCGAGTTGTTAATAATGTACGGATCCCTAGGCCTCAATATCGCCCCGCCAGTTCGACAGAATCTAAGATATTGATATCCTTCCTATTGTACCCTATTGTGAAATATAATATAAAATGTTGATATATTGAAAGAGAGGTAAGAAAATCAAAGGATACAATATGTGTATTGTTCTATTATAGGGGGTTATATGTTATATATATTTTGAATGTGGTCAGAAGGGAGAATTAATGAGAGTTCATTTCATACATAATTATGCTTATACTGACACGTAAAAGCATTATGACCACGATTATTAGAACTACATTAAAAGCTAATTTTCAATATCATCGAAGGTAATTTTATTAGAAACTTCAACACTCCTGTCTAAAAATAAAATCAATCCCTACTTAATGAGATCTAAAACGTAATCCCTACAACTACTACCATTAGAAAGGATAGTGACATTTAATACGTGTGGTCTAGAAACTTGTGTACCACACATATTATATTTCCCAATGTATGTGTATGTATGACAAGAAGATTGTATTCTCCCTGTCTACACAATTTATAACGTATCGTGAATGTATGCGGGTGTTTTAAGAGCAAAATAAATGCATGTAATAAGACACCAAATAACGAATTGTATGTTAGACTGCGAGGCTACTTAGCCCCCACTATTCTAGTGGTCACTGCATGTTTATATATATTTTGTTTTGTTTTGATATGTACTAGACACTTTAGAAGTAGGAGGTCTCGCCAGAAGAGCTGCCAATGGCAGAGACGCAAGACCTATTTCCAGATAGTTGTTATGTAATATGTAAAACCAAACGGAAAAAAAGTTTCAATAATAATAATAATAATAATAGTTGAGATAATCTTTTGCACTCACCAATACTATTAAGCTCGTATTATTTTGAGAACTTTAAAGTTCAACTATTTCCACTACATCTCGTGATTGAGCGTAGGAAAAGTTTGGACGAGTGACGTGCGAGTAGAATGTTGTGTGCAGCTCGGGGCCACATCTTCTCCTCCAGGGATCAACAACAAGCAGAAAAAATCACCTCAGCCACAGCGCCTGCATTCCGCCCTTCCCGCCAGGCTATTGCCCCCCCCCCCCGCCCCCCCCCCCCCCCCACGGCTGACCATCTTTAAATGAAGTATTTAATCGTACATCTAGCAAGGGCTCGCGGACATCGACTGGGCCATATCATCATGAAAGTCTTTAAACACTGATTGTTTTGTTTAGTGTCCCAGGTCCCCTGCTAGCCCTGGGAACGCCTGGGCAAGAGACATTTTGGTGTAGTAGGAACTCATGATTGTGCTTTAGTGGAGACTCTAAATGGACGACCCAAAGAGGTCTTTGTTGCAGATACAGATACACATTACTTGAGTACAAAGTAATGTGTCTCACCTTAACCCTGATAAAACGTCGATACCACATGTATTTGTTCAAATATTTAGCCGAGCAGGGCAAGATAGCGTGCATGATTATTGAGTATGAGACAGCATGATTCATGCACGCACATATCGGTACTACTGGTACTCCTGGTCTTGTGTCCAGTCACCTGTATTCCACATAGCGCATCTTCACCCATTCTGACCCAACTTACTCATGATAGTTGTATTAGAAATATTATAAAGTCACTTATTCTTCGTCTCCCATCACAAGAGATCAAGTCCGAAAGTCTCGCCAATGTTCCAAAAAACAAACGTGAAATAGATCTGGTAGGTATCATCTAGATCTGCTGATCGTCTTTCCCCAAGTATTTAGGAAGGATATTATGTGCCATAGGTATTTTCGTCAGAAATGTTTTAAGTATTTTGAGATATATATACTGACATTAGGAATAGGCCAACGTATCAATTTATGTAAAGCATTATATATATTTATTTTCAGAATCTTGTTTCGGAAACATATCCTCCATTAATAGGACGAGACGGGCCCAACATTACCACAAGAAGTGTAGTGCACATGCGCGTGTATGTACATGTATTCCATAGTGTATCATGTGTAAAGGGATATATATGGCCTGCAAGACTACAGGTATGACATGACTTGAAAGCTCTACAAAGGCATCGAGCGAAGATAAAATAGACAAGAGAAAGGAGTAGATGCATACAGCGCCCCCTGCGGTGGCCTCATACACGACCTGCTCACGCCATCCCACAATGCCATAATAATTCTAACCAGAATGTAGCCCGGAATGTAGCACATGATTTATTCTTCACCCAGAATCTCCTCGTCTCGTCCAATCCTTCTCTCGCCTGGTGCATGTTCGTCAAGCAGTATGTTTTTGCTATGAATCATAATGAATCAGGAGGAAGGGAATCGGTTCAGAAAATCAAGGACACCTTTGAAGATGAGACGCCTGGCATGTGTATCGGGGTCAAATGCCTTGACCCCTCCTCCTTTGACCGAACTAGAGTCATGAATATGTATGAGCGATCTCATTGCGACGTGTATCGGATGTGACATGTGCGATAATCCAGTTTGTTGGGATATAGACCACGGGTTTACGCAATGGACCCATACAATATATTTAAACAAAGATTGAATACCCGAGTGGTTAGCGTGAACCTTTAATTTTCTTCAAATTTTTAGTCACAAATCGATCCAGATTCTCTTATCCAGATTTTGTAATTCTTCTACGAACACGAACTTACCATTTGTGTACTGTCTGTACCGGTTTATCTCCATATTGATAGTATATGGGAATTGATTATTGTCGTTTTGATCATACTTGCGTTATCTACTTAACTCATGTTTTCATATTAGCACTAGTAGTTGTCTTTATTCCTGTTAGTACATTATGTCCACTTTAAGGTAATAGCTTGTCAACTCCTTCCTGTGTAACACATTGGCAAACAAATAATTTCCTAATCTAATATAATAGTTGTCATATATGTATAGATTTATGGTTCATAGCGTCTCAACAATTTTCAGCAATAGATTGAACATATCTGTGGCTAGAAGGCCGGCAAGACACAAAAACAATGATCATGGATTCGACTGAACAAAACAATCTCCCGCGTTCCTTTATATCCATCACTGATCTAGTGTAATCTCTCAAGTTTCAGATTTACCCTTTATATATATACTGTACTACACATACTAGTTCTTTCTCTTACAACCTGTCACGAATTTTCCTATCGGATAATTAAATCCACAATTAGTTTGCCGACTCATAAATTTTATTTCATTTCCTAACGTTTCGGAGAGTGCCCACAAAGGGAGTCTTCTGACGTAGAGGTCGTCTATAATATTTGGATTAAAGTGATAAATTAATACTCGGTTATGGACTGAAAAGCTTCGCTCGTGCTCCATCTCTGCGTTTATCAATTAAGGAATGATGGTGGCAGCTTCAATATGGGCAAATCTGAATCATCCCTGCACGGTAAAAGCACCTGCCAGCTTCTAAGAAAACCCCTTGAAGAATGAGGCAGTATCAGGATTTCAGCTCATGTGTATGCCCGCTTAGTTCTAGGAAAGAATGATTAAATATCGTTTCTAAGTGGATCTAATGGTAGGCCCGCCAAGGAAATGAAGTTCATACATTCCTTAAATGGCGGACCGCAACAGCCCTTGAATAAAGTTGGATATCAAATATGAAGGCCCAAAGTTTCATTCCCAACGGAGCCACTTATCGCAAATTCCCTATCAATAACACTGATCCATATTAGGTCCAATTTTCCGTCCGGCACCGGAGGCAATCTTGGACATATAGGTCCGATGCCACACCCGTACATTTCAGATAGGGGCGCGCAATCATTTTTGAATAACAAAATGTCCCTGCATTGCTTCAGAGGTTAATGGCATTCTAAGCCAGGAATTATTCATCAAAGGGGCTCTGTAAGCTCCGCTCTGGCAGCCCTCTTATAAGATAATCTCAGCCTGGGAGACCTAGATGCCATGTGGCCGTCTATTGGTCTGTATTGCAGGCCTGGTGACTGGTGTAATGACTGTCATCATCACAGGCAACAGCGTCGTGATGAAGAAATGGGGTCCCACTATCTAATTACAACTGACCTGGCCCGTGACTTGTCCTTCCTTGGTATTAAAGACGGGTCGGTAAAGGCTGCAGATAAAGCATAATGCCATCAGGTATAGACCCTAGTCACCGACCATATCCATAAAACATGGGATGAGATAATTTAATTGTTCATCATCAACACTGGCTATCATGGCGGTGACGGTTTGTTCAGCACAGTGTAATCGCACATGTCACATTTTATAGCGTGCACCTACACACATTAGAGAATTCAGGAACTAGCGAATTCAGATCATTAGCGAAAGTTCGCCTGTGAAATCGCTATTGTTAGCGATCTCAGAATTGGTCGACTTATCCAATCACACAAAGGCAAACTTTGGAGACGATTTGAATGTTTAGCAGTCCGCCATTTTCTTAATACAGAAAATATTGTATAATTCTCGGGATGTACCTAGCACAACCATATCTATTCGCCATATAAATAATAAATGTGTTTCAAGAAGCTTTACTTTTTTGCTATATGTATTGTTAATGTTGTGATTTTCTGACATAAATACTGGGACATCCTGGGAAATCATAGATTCGCTTTCCCAGTGCAGGTCTCTAGGATGTCTCACATATGAAAGGCTATGTCTTAGCCCTGATAAGGTACTGGAGATTTTTTTTTTAAAATGTTAACATGGATGATATAAATAATGATCAACATAACGGCATGATTTGACCGTAGTAATTTATTTAGTAAGGAACCACCAACGTGTTGGAGAGCCGCTAATGTCAGCAGCGACAAGTGGTGCTATGACAGACGAACTGTCGCTATGGTCTTCATACATTAGCGAATTGACGCTAACAAAATCCAAATTCGCTGCAAATTGGCGCTGAGCCCAATTTGCGACTGCGTAGGGGGCATATTTGTCAGCGTACTCTATAGAACTAATGAATAATTATAATCAATGTAGTGAGCTTGCCCCGCCGACCATTACTGGGTTTTATTATCTTCAAATTATATCTGAGTACTGTAGTATAATAATGGACCATATGAAACATCTGTATAAGTCAAATCCGAAGTGTATATATAAGAGGGAGATCAAAGGATAATGAGCTTTGACATGCTTGCTGTAAAATTTCCTTTCCCCTTTGTTTGACATAACGAGACCAACATTAAATCGGATGAACAGGCGACTTTGTCTCATTAAGCGATGATTAAAGAACATCTTCTCTAATGCTAAGTGCTATATCTTCTTTATATCTCAAACTAGATCACATGCAAGAGCCCTCTATCGCTAATAAACAATCGCCTTTCAAAAGATTAGAACACAGGCTGAAGACACACGAAGTGGGTACGCATCTCTTGTAAATATTTGGTTGTTGACAGCATCCGATAACTCGAGCTTGCATAGTAAACCTGCGCGTGTGTCCTATTAGCAACACCTGGATTGTTATTATTCGAATCTATTCCTTTTCATAAGCCATATCTCAACACCCCAGGGCACAGCAATGATATGCCCCACTGGCATTGCCTCTGAGGCGCCAGGACATTACACCCATTTCCATATCCTACTCACGCCCGGATTCCGAGACGGGCACTTAGCGGCCAGTACGGAGAAATGCTGGCGGGGCTTTTCATGCTCCAGCCCGGCGAAGAAAAAGTATACAACCCCCTTCCCAACGTTTTCATGAGGGAGCCCAGGAAAATTATATGGTCAATAGATAACTGGTTCCCGTTAATGGGCGAATGGTGGTTGTAGGGCGCAGCATACAAATGGAAATTGAATGAGGTTGCGGTTGACAGATGAAGTAGCCATGGTGTGACCCTAGTGAGGAGTGAGACCAAAGGTGAGGTAACTGTTTATGGTTATTATGTCATACCACACAAGGAATTATTACCCATTATTAGTATGCATTAGTTTATGCTTGTCCCCAACCGACCAAATAAAGCAGGACATAACATCCATAGACTTGAGTTCGGCGTTTAGTTGTGCATAAGGGACCTTTATTGTATGCGGGTATAATTTAGATATATTGTAAGTGCTTCAAGGGGAAAGATGCTGGGGAGGAGGAGGAGGAGGAGGGGGGGCTTATTACTTCAATAATGGTGCATTCAGATAGATTAATACAGTCGTGGTTCATTATTCATTGCTGAATCTGGAACAATGTTCTCAGCACTATGCTGGGGCAAGTTTGAGGATAGATAATCATAGAATACCAACAACATTTTAGGCATGGGACAATGTAACCGAATCGAATGATACTCTATTATGATAAAAGCTATCTTTATGGGCGACACCAAGGTTAGATGTGCTGCAGATAAAGAGGGGGTAAGCTTACGCTGACAAAGAGAGCTTTTTGTATCATATTCAACGAAAACCTCATAATCCAGCAGCAAGTATTTCTAAATCGTGATGAATGTTAGCGGGTCAAAGGCTACACTTTGCAAGAGATTTATCCCAATCTAGCCCCAAGCGAGGAGGCCGCGTCAGATTCTAAGTAATCACCGGCATATAAATCCAGCCAGGAGAAAATGGAGAATGCATGACGCAAAAGGCTCTCCGCCGGAAGTCTCTTATGTGGCCACGTGACATACGCCGTACCCGCAATCCATCTATGCGTTTTCTGGCGGCGCGCAGTAAGTTGGGTGATTCAGAGGGGGCCGCTATGGCGATGAATGATAAATAAGTTGTTATTGTAGTGCGTCCTCTCTCAGTGCTGCATGGAGCGGATAGAAGATGCCCGCCTTCCTTCCTGTCCCAAGAGGGAAGCCATGTTTGACGAAATGTTACAGGGTTAAGTTAAAAAAATATCCTTTCGATGCAATATATCGACTCATATGTGCTGCACAATACAGTGGATATATGCTAAAAGTTTCTTTTAAAAAGCATTGACATATCGAGAGAATCTATTTAGTTTTTATGATTTTCACAGTTTGTGGCAATACTGGTTTACCATTCCCAAAGCAAAGATAAAGCGTTTCAAACTGCATGCTTATCTGGGATAGATTCCTGGTATAGGGGAAAAAAATAACATTTGGGGGTATTTACATGTTAAAATCATGCCAGCATGATGTTATTTAGAAAGGTGATGGCATGCCGAGGGAGGGAAACTGGCAATAAATTGCTATTATGACAGCACGGTCCACCTCAGATGATATTTACATCTAACAAAAAAGCGTTGAATATTTTATCATTTGGCCATCACAGAGTAAATCTGGACGAATAAATCCCTAATGACCGATTATCATGGGATTTACGTATACAGTCCAAGGAGAAAAAATAGGACCAGAGTTTTCCGCTTTCCATTAATAAACTAGTGGGACACTCGTGAGTAATTCCTGTCAGATAATAAGGTGGAGAGGCACGTTTATTGCACAGACCAGGCAGCAGGCAGGGGACAAATGGCTCATGCTTAGTTTCACCGGTTTTCTATATTTGAAGGAGTGGCAGTACCACAACACCTACATCAATAGGAAGCCGTTAGAAGATCATCTTTATGACCCATGCCTGCAGCAAATGTCCAACTGTGAGAAGGCCTATACTACTAACAGGTCGAGTATTAAAGGCGTCCTTTCTACGCACATGCTATCCTTCTGCACTGCATAGAAGTCACCATGGCCACATAATCCAGAGAATACTATTACAACTCCTCCGATGCCAGCTTTTGTTCACATAATCCTCTTTTCTTCGCTAACAACATTTTGTAGTCAGCTGGCAATCCTTTATGGTTATCGGAGCGCGGTATATCTGGGAGCCATTGAAGTTGGCAATACCCACACGCAATGCCAAATATAGCAAAGGGTAGTTAGGTGACCAATACTGCATGCCACCAACGTTTGACCATCCTCCCTATAGGTCTATGGATGAATTTGCATTCCTATACATGAAGACACATTCACATCCCTAGCAATGCTGTACACGTTTTTTTAAGAATACCGCCACTATCCGGATAGGAATTTATTGTGTGCTTCACGTCAACTGCGGTTGATCATTCAATTTGTGTTATAGTAATAGAATGCAAAATAGAATACATATACGGATTCGTAGAACATAATATGGACGATACTGTTAAAACATATGTAGTAATCTTTTAAGGTTTTACTCATTACATCTTCCAGGGAGGCATTCTCGCAGAATTGCATCTTTTTTAAAGTTTGGCTTAGCACAAATACAGAGTATTTAATATGCCCATGAATAAAAACATTTTCCTTCCGGTCTTCCCACCTGACAAGATCTAAATACATTTAAACGTATTTAATGCGTTCCACTGTCTAGAGGAAAACACTCATCCCCATGTATGAAATGGGAATCAATTTCAACGTTCATCATAAGTAGCCTAAGCTACATCGGGCAAAAAAAGAGAATAGAAACACGACGCTCCCTCCCCATTGGTTTATGTTATGAATACACATTGAGCAGAGGCAACTGTTTTTCGACAATGTATTCATTCATTCCTCACCAGACCACTGGCCCTGGAATGCTGACAACCAGAAGCAAACTCAATTTAGGGCGGTAGTAACACATGGGCAACATTACTGTGAATCTAATTTGCTGGTTGGTGTAGCTGCTGATATGTGTGTCTTATTGCGAAGGCTCAACGTCATATTCCTTCCAGTTATTTACAACCCATTCTACCTCCTTTGTCAAGTCTTGCTCTCTATATTCTCGTTCGACCCCTGACTTGATGCATACATTTTACCCACCGTAAATATCTCCAGTCCATAAATCTCAGACATTGTTTTAGAGAAACGCCCATGGAGGAGCCTTTTTAATCAAGAGAAGTCTTTGCCATTGATAGAGTCCCTTGAATGAGGACGATCCCTCAAAACCACTTGAGAAAAGTTTACTATTTTTGGTACTTCAGCAAGATCAGTCATTTGCAGGTGAAAGGTCCATGGAGCATCGGGCAAGGAAATACCTTTAGTCCATTCAGATGCAATTGCCCGCTAGGAATAGAGAGAACAGATTGACGCTGAACATATTCAAACTTTGTGAGATCGTAGCAGAGCCTGTATGGAGTAGAACATTTTATAGATAGGATGACGGATAACGATTTATATATGCATATATCTATGTAATTTGTAGACGCATTAATGCCCCATTGACAACCTGGAACAAAGGAGTAGCTAAGGTTTGAGTTCGGCTTTACAGACACTGACTGCAATCTCTTCCAATCTCTGAGATTGAAGAATTCGGGATTGCCTCGTGTATGCGGGATTGAAGTACCTAGACTAAGCAACTGCCTAGGAAATGTGAGTGTGGCGCGCGGTCTAAGGGCCATAGGGAAGTCCATAATTTCTCCTCCTTCTCTTTGTTCCTCCTAGATATACGAAGGCTTAGACCAGACGCAATGCACTATTGGATAGTCAGCCTAATGTAGAAGCATGGGCAAACAAACTGTAGAATGTGCTTAATGGCCTGTAGCCTGAATATTCACACTTCAACTTTACCAACTTTCATAACCAAATAAAAATATACTTGATACTATAGAGCGCAGTAAATACTTGTACTTGTATTAAACTAGTTGACAAGCAGGCCTGTTGGTATAGCTCAAAGTTACATTACAGCTGCCATTTATACAACGTCAACAAGTTTTAAAGAAAAATGACCCTTATAAATACACACTGCACTAAACCCCTGTTGAAATTAATTCCCTTCTTAAATCTAGCTAGAGCAGTGGCAAAAATGATCTCGGGTAGCACTAGAATACCTCCAATTCATATTCGGATCTAAAAGAATGTATAACCCCATTCAAGCTGTGCGTTAGAATGGTATTGCTGAGCTGAGTGTAGTCTGCCTTCTCTAACGCCATAACAATGCCAGTCATGAAGGCGTGATCCCCCATTTCTTTAGCCTACCTATATCTGCCGACTGTTACAAGCGCCAGTATTGCCAGTGGCATCAGACTTATGGGAAGCCATAACATAGGAACATTTCCCATCGCTTACGGCACAAAATGGGACGGAACCATTGTCTGTCCTCACTGCTCTAAAGTAAATCCTTTATGTCCATTAAAGTATGTATTCTCCAAGTCTAAGTCTCCAAGTCTAAGTATATGGAACCGGTAAATCATTATCTTTTAAAGGTTAAACTATGTTTGTTTTAATAAAGACATCCGTAGTTTACCCAAGCGATAACCACGTCTCAAAGTGTAGCCCATTTCTATCATTTGAAATGCTGTCATGCGAAGTACCTTCATATGTTTAGCGAGACACGTCTTATTCTTAATTACTTCACATAATTGTTATTATTATTCAAGAGAATAATATCCTCTAAATTCTATACCTGCACTTTGCAATGAAGGGCTTCGTGCTTTGAAGATATTTGTTCAAGACAAACACACGGGAATTATAATTTATTTTACAGTCGTCTGTCCATGGGATGACACGTCTGAAAGCGCAACACATCAAAGATTATAGTACCTACTATACTCTTTGAACACATTTATATATATATAAATAATTCTGTACAGGCAAATACATAACATATGCTTCCCTTGTGTTTATCAAGAGTATAGAATTCTCCAAAATATAAAATGCTTGATTACAAAGAGCAAGAGCCACGAGGGTTGAGAGGATATAGTCTTTTGGAAGGAAGAATGATATAAACGTTCTTACTCGCATCAGTCATCTGCAATTTAAGTCCGACGCCTTTCCTTGGGAATTCTACATCTGTTGAGGCATAGTGACTGATAGAAGGCAGAAATTCAGTTTTCCGGGCCATATTATGTCAGCTGAACTTCTAATATGAAACAATCTTTTTTCTGCCTCTGGCGCCAATTCTGAATTCGCGACCATTCATACAAGATTCGTAACAAAGAAGCAGAAAAAGAACGTTTTTCCTACCGGTTTTGACTAATTGGGGTCATGTGCCACAATGTTCGCTTAATAAAGTGAATTAGACATTAATGTTGCATGGTTTTAATCGCCTTCACTATTTGGACGAGAGGCACCTCCAGTCCCACATTTCTATCAGATATCGTAAAGGCTTTCTTTACATCTCTGTACAGTATTGAGCACCCAAATGTTGGGAACCTGTTTGCATTGAATTTATTAATTAATGCTGTACTCTACAACGCCACTGCGAGTATTGACGACACAAATGTTTGGAAACTCTGTGATTTCTATTTAATTATCAATGATCCACTCTACAGCCTCGACTGATGATATCACGGTAGAAAGAAGGTAGATTCAACAATATTAGAGGAACGAGTGGAACATTATGCCGGAACAAAAATCGGGTATTTCACCGGACAGTGTTGTCAATTTTCCGATGGTTTCCTATCAAAGTAGATTGATAAGCAGCTTGTGTAAATAGCATCTGAACCATGCAGAAGTTCTTGATAAATTAGAAATAATAGACACGCTGATTGCTCTGCCTGCACTTGTTCTTATACCAAAAAAATGTTTGCTTCGATACCATCACATGAGCAAGCAACATGACAGTGAAAGCGGTCTTTGAAGTCGGACGCCGATGAACCAATTGACGATGGTAATTAGGATAGAAAGTCGGTGCCCATTAAAACATTACCCAGAAAGTGCCATCAATTCCAATCAATATAGTACAGAGTACCCTGGAGGTTTCTTGACATGCTCTATAATTAGATCCTTCCAAATTAATAGTCTTGCAGATCGTCACCGATTGTTTTCCACATCGATTTACATTGGACTGGGAAAACGAATGAGATAAGATATCAACAGAGGGTCCAACAGAAGAGCTCCCTTATCTCTCTCTCTCAACTGTCTGATCCACTCTAGGATATAATATCAGAATCAGCCGTTCTTGCAACAGAGAAGAGTTCATTCTAATTCATTCAGACGTCTCCAAGGCAGTGTCTGCCCTTTAGGCTCAGGACTAGACTAGGATTCCCTCAAGGAATATAGTTTTTAGTGCTACAAACCTATGTAAGCCATGTTTTTCTCCCAACGTGTTTACGATACTGATCTAAATCAAGCAATCTATAGATAATTGAGAAATATCCTCGGGGGCTAAATACAAATAGTTATTTTTATAGAAATTATTCATGTGGAATGTCGCATAGCAATTAGGCATGTAATTTAAAGCTCAAGGACATTTTTTAGACGGAGACGCCATCTACCCCGTTATAATTATGTAAACTGAAAAAAAGAAGCATGTGATTTGATTACAAAAATAACACGGGGTTTGTCGAGGTATAATAGAAGCGGTCTAGTACCCCACCTGTGGCCACACGTTGTAGCACATGTCTCCCGGCCATGAAAGGGCTTTATGGAACCCCCGGTGGACAATAATGGGGCCATAGACAAGGGCACCAGCTGGAGGTGGCCCTATAATAGCCAGGTACGCGCAGCACCCGCACTTCTAGGCATGCACTTACACACAGCAATGACTCATTTACCGCATCATCTGTACCAAGTCCAACGTGTGCTCTATTCTATGGTTTCAAACCTTTTGAAATACCCAAACAATTATTTGAAAAGTATTTTATATTATTGTATTATGAATGTCTTTGTATCTTTCACCGGCAGCGACCAGCTGGTTTATATTGATGTATAAGCATTCGTGTTTTGTTAGGTATGTCTGATGTTTACGCTTTGCAAGTACGGGCCTTCTTGAAAACATAATTGGAGGAAAAACTATAGTATGTCCATGTCAAATTTGCTTTGTGAAACCGATGTTGGTAATCACTCTTCTCTCTTAGGAAATACATCGTGCAGTAATAATAGTCCTGAGAACACTTCTTAATGACATCCTAAATCCAGTTAATTCTTTCATTCCTTTCGTAGCTATTTTGTATACACCGCCAAGTGTGCCTGAGAAAATTGGTTCATGAATAATACATACTGTGTTTTAGCCACAGTTAAAAATGGAGTGTAATGGCAGCAGGGAAGAGAGGAGAACTGAAGCTGAAACGACTTCTCTTGATGTGCTTCGGATTCCTGTGAGATAGATGTAAAATTATTTGGCAACATAAATTTTTCATGTTTTAAACGCTGACTGGCCGTTTTTCATAAGTGCATCTTGAGTTTCAGTTGCGATGCACATATTCTTTCTCATCGCTCTCAGAACAAGCGTCTACATACGAGCTACTGTTCCCAGCTTTCACAGTTGCCTATAAAACAATTGCCATTTGGTGTTATTTGTTACAAGCATCCGCATTAATGTGGACATGTTAATAGTCGTTGAACTAAATGCTTTTACACTACTTTCGCAGATATAAAAATACAACGCGCAACACGCATTGAAACTCAATGTAATTACCAAATATAATCCATCGTAACCAGTGTATGAACAGGTTGCGGGCATTCAAGGCCCTGCCATTGTAAAGAATAACGTCCTTGCCCATTAGGACTCACAACTTACATTAAATATAATCATCAAAGCGAATAAATGTGTTATACATTGTACATTGATAATCCACCAACTGTTTAGGTATGGTATGAAGGCATACAACACTGTATGTGCTCAAGGTTTGAGCCACACGTAGGTGGCTTCAGTAGCATACACAGGTTTATGCTTGGTCGGGTTGAAGGTATCTCTTTTCCAGTCACGCCTTCAGACTAGAAAGACATATCAGTCAGCATCTTATCACTCGGCATCGCCTCACAAGACGTCTAGAATCTATCCAGGGTGTCTCTTCGTTACTTTCAGTGGGTAATCCTACCTTTTCCACCCGCTCTAAGAGAGAGGGCTCCATGAAGCCACCTATAGATACGCCTAGTGGATCTTCCGAATTTGTATCATTTATTAGGAATGCTGAGATACAAACCAGGAAGTTTTAACATTATTCTTATTCATGTTAAAACAAAACAACCACGGACGTTTGTGTGTCTTTAATAATGTAATCAATTGTCTGACCAAAATGGAATGAAAAAAGCAATCACAATCATGGCGATGATGTATATATATATTGAACATGAATTATTCCTGTCAGGAAATTCTAACAATGAATAGCAGCCTTATTCTGCACGCCCACATATATACTTAATTCTGTCATTCATAATATGGCATCCCTCGGAAAGCAACAAAGGAATTATTGCTCTTCAAAGAAGACTGTATATACATGTATACATTTTGATAGTCTATGAAATGTCAGAGGGACATAACCTACACATCAAATGAAAATAGGAGCCCTTGCTTTTAAAACATATGTACCGCCCACATAACTGCAAGAACAGTTTTTCTAGTTTGGGGCGTTTTGGGGGGAGGGGGCAATGGCCA
The DNA here is from genome assembly GCA_942159475.1 of Sthenelais limicola. Lineage (NCBI taxonomy): Eukaryota > Metazoa > Annelida > Polychaeta > Phyllodocida > Sigalionidae > Sthenelais > Sthenelais limicola. Next base: position 9,770,863 of record OW804100.1, on the reverse strand, counting down.
TGTGTTGGCGTTTATCACTGCTCTATGGCTTTTCTTGCCATCAAAGGTTCATCTACTCATGAGCCTATCTCTGGCCATCTGTAAATTCCCACCGTTTGATGCATGCTTGAATCATGAGAAGCTGAATAGCTTAAGCTATATTTGAGTTATATTTAAGCTATAGGTTGACTCCAGGCATTAATAATCTCACATGAATGGTCTGGGAAAGAGCTTCAAATCTCGCCAGGAGGTGAAGCAGTGGAACGAATTACAAGCAGCAGCATCCTCATCTGCCTTTGAAAATTACGATACATATAACCGTCATTTATCCCATGTTTCTTTCTAGAGCAAGACACATTTAAATTTGTTTAATTTTCGTATTACTTCATTCATAATTGCTTTTATCACCAGGTGACAGTAAAGGTAGGACATTTCTCAACTAGATATAACAAAATAAATAATCATTGATTATTGGAATTCTTTTTCTTCGGGGATTTCAGACAATCAATGATTAGTATAGGGGGTTCACGCTGACAATTAAGTTTCTCCAGAGGACGAATGACGCACCGCTCGACGGTCAAATGGGAAAGCATAAGGAACTTTCGGGCAATACCTCCACATGAAAGAAGTTTTGAATAATTGATGGCATTCCTGTGAAAGAAAGAAATTCAATGCAGAAAAACAAATCATACGATTTGTATTACTTTTGACGTTTCTCCCAAGAGAGACCCCTTTCATCTCGATTAAGAATTGGTTTTATCTATTTGTGTGGGTTATAATTGATTGTTTGATATTTTCTCCTTATTTTATTAACTTCATCAGCTAGTGGACGATTAAAGTAATAAGCTACAACACGAGTCATTTGTAGCAACCGTTGTACTGAAATAGATCTTCTTCAGATTCATACCACGGTGCCTGCTGCACTGGCCTTATGTGAGGGATGCGTAATTTACATGCAAATAGTTCGATACAACATCAGAGCCTCCATGGAGATCCTTTGCCAATTTTCATTTATTGTTTGAAATTGATTCAATTCTTTTGATTAGGACATCGCGATACAACTTCCATCAGCGGCAGGTGAAATATGAACCCCCTGGTGGCCGTATAGAATGGTCGAAAACAAAGTAATTCCTCACCATCTTCACCGCGGGATCAATACCATTGTAAGGGAATGACACCTGAAACCTGTGTTCTCAGTTAGAAACCGAATCACTTCTACAACAATATCCCAACATAATATGAAGCAAGGGAATATCCACGCTATGACCCAAAATATATCCATTGTGTTCTTGCAATCCTAAAGTATCGTATCTTGCGCTGTTTCATATTTTGATAAAGGTTGCAAGATCCAGCAGTTTTGAACCATGGATGATAGTGTTTGTAAGTTTTCTAGCCTTCGAATCTTCCAGAACCACATAGTGGCATTATTTGTGTCGAATCAAAATAAATGAGAGATCAAACTGGAGCGAGACTTTGCTTGAAATTAGATTGAAACTATTATTAGCAGGCATCGTAAAGCCTTTTAAGCACGGATTGATGGATTAGGTCATCGAACGCATCCACAGTCGGGGAATTTGCATCGCAAATGGATTCAAAACAATTTTGATTTGATTTAATTTTTTGCCCATTTTTGACTGATATTAGTAACAAAACACCCCGAGAATCGTCCAGCCAAGTACCTAATTGGCATAATTTTTTAAAGATTAGTTGATTGATCTTCAAATAGCTACATTGATTTTTCATTCGGTGGACATTTTATTCAGACGAAAAAGTAGTTCAATCAATACAAAATTCGAATTGAGTATTGTCAACCACATAATACGCTGTATTGATTCAATGAATTCGTAAATGACATCAATCACTTCAGAATACTTTCGTAGAAATGAAATTAATTCCAGTAAGACTCAATGAAAGTCCGAAGCATTTTCCAATTGAGGCTCTGAGTAATGTAATTATACGAGGCGGGGAACTCCCTTAGAGGCCTCCCTGCATATGATCTCATGGTATCAAGGAGTAGTTCTCATGTGAAAAGGAAACTCTGTGTCATGCCACACAGTGTTGCCAGAATTAAAAGCCCTTTGCTGCTTTTCGCCTTTGCTTTTACCACAGGCGTGATCTACAGGATATCCCATCCACTAACCATCCATATTAAGATAGACTGAAGCATGGGGAAGACACGAGAAGTGATTGTAGTTAGAGGGCAGAGAGACGGGACACGGGACATACAATCACTGTCCATTGATCCAGCCCTGCTACTCACTACTGTCGAGGCTAGGCACATAAAAATATAAAGTAGAGCTCTTGCCGTAAACCCCAGTGACCATACAAATATTGGTCCCGCTCTGCCTACACCGCATATACATTGCTTTGGGAATAGACGAGTCGATCTGTGATTGCCACATCAAGACCCAGCTGTGGGGGAGGGACTGGACTGGGTGAGGTGCATAGGCAAAGCATGAGGCAGATAGACTGGATGAGTGCCTCACTAGACCGATAGGAGCACCTCAAGAGGACCTACATGGAAATATGCCAGCAGAGAGAAGTCTATTCCAATAGACCAAGGGTACTATGATACTGACTGCCAGACAAAACTGTACATACCTCTGGGTGGTAAGATAATATTTATGGGGTATAACACTTTTACTAGCTACTACTTCAAGTCAAGATCGAGCTTATATTTATGATATTCCCGGGAAATCTACGAAAAGGCGGTGTTTAACATTGGAAGTAATAACCTCGGTAGTTTCCAATATGTGATGATTAATGTCGAGCTACTTTGGTAGAATTTTAAATCGTATATAGATGGGCGCCTGGTGTTGGGATTTAGTACTACTACTGTGTTATGTGTCCGACAAATGAGACGCATGCTGTAATACAGAGGAATGCAGTAATATAAGGTATCAAAAGCAAAGCATATGACGTAGTCAAACAATATATTCCGGCCAAGTAGAAACTGAGCTATTTTGGGAGATCAAATAGCCATTTTCATCAACCCGCCAGATCATAGTTCCATCGAAGTGAAACGAATGAAGTCAGGGAAGTAAGTGTGAGAAATGATATCCATTTCATCACAGATATGGATCAATTGCCTGGAGGGGTTTCCCATGTTTAGCAAATCAAAAGACAAAGCGGCACCAACTGAGGACTGGGACTTGTCCAAAGCTTGCTTATGGGTCCATGGATCAGTAAGGCCCAGGCAGTTACAGCGAGGCCTCGCCTCATTAGCAAAGCTCCTTTACATTTAGTACGATGTCTCAAAGCACAATAGTCCGAACTAACACTGCTCTTATAATTAACTACTTTTCTTCGGTTCACTAACAAAGCACCGAGGGCTTTCAAACAAGCGCCAGGTCTCAGGGTTCAACTAGAGCAGTTGTATGTGTGTCGATGCCAGGCAGAGCCAGGTTCTCACTGGGAAGATTTAAAACGTAATTATGTTATAACACTTTGTCTAACCGACCCAGTGCCTCAATGTCCATCCCATGTACAATAGTGCCCTGTCTGTGAAAGACATTACCAATCACCCGGAAATCAGGTTATGTTTGACAATGCCAGCATAACATCCTCCAGGACAAAACTATAACGTACCAGAGACGATCAATAAAAGCAGGAGTGAGTGATCAAACTGGTAGGTTGTCCTCTAAAGAAGGTGTCATCATTCATCACGTCGCAGTGGCACTTCTAATAGCATTGCCAAGGATCCATTAAATCTTAATTCTTATTATCACAAAGGCCAGCGTAATGGGTGCCACAGAATTAATATTCACTTGCAAAGATATATCTGCCTTCGTTAATGTAACATCCATCTTTTTTTGTCATTAATAGCGATCTAACCTTATTACTCCCGCCTGTAATAGTATTCAGCACCCAGTGAAAAATGGAAGTACTCTAACATTAATATAGCGCGACCAGAGAGCGGCATTCTCCCATGTCGTGTCGCCATTCTAGTGCAATGACATAATAAATCCCTCCATGCAATCAGGGAAATATATAGCTCAAGTAAAATCAGGGAGGGGGATATAAGATCCCGACCTACCCCACATTTCAGGGAGATGGGGAGGGGGGGGGGGGGGGGTATATGATTTGTTTTGGCATCTCTACTTCATACAAGCTGCTATGGAAACCATATGGGGGCCATGCAAAGCAGGGAACCCCACGGCCAATATCTGTCTACGTGTACTTTGCCAAATGCACAAAAGGATATGCAATCAAAGGAATGGAGAGAGAGAGAGAGGAGCGAGGAATGCACCCAAGCACATGAAGTATATTGATCAGAGCAAATTCTTCGTCGAAAGAACACAGACCCCTTGTTATTATCGGAGGTTTACCAATAATATCTTTACGGGAGGTCCCTACTATTGTCCTCGATATTGTAATGTTTTGTATACTGCTGAGAAACTCAAGATTTAAAAGCTAAAGTCCAGATCTGAGAGGAATAACAGATTAAACGCCTTGTTGTAGGATAATATGATTATAAAGCGCTTCATCTCGGGGTTATTTCATGGGTATATGGCGTTCAAACTAATGAGGAGTCCTGTGGCAGGCGATCGCGTGCGTCTCCTAACTATTCCCATTGCCATTTTTAAAAGCATCAGGTATCAGAGAACCATCAATTATCTAACCTCATCATCGACAAAGATAAATCGTTTCTATGTGCACACAACTGACTGCTTCCTTTGTCAAGTCTTAACATTGGGGTACAAAGATTAATCTTTTTAAACAATAAATAAGGACTAGTTTTTCAGCGGTAGACAATAGATTGGACCATTAACTTCATCTCCGTTATCTTGTTTTAATCTCACTGGTCCCATCCCACCTCCCCAGCAACATAGATATTAACTCTCGAGACCCAAATGATAAATCATTTTTTGCAACCGAAGTAAGACAAGGTTTTGTTCTATATTAATTACTCTGGACAATTAACCGTTCTCGCCTATCGGAGAGAAAGTGAGATTCCCCTCCCCATCGATCAGATAAAGTTCAACTTTGAATCCATTGAAAAGGCTAATGACCTGGACAGTACCCAGATCTTTACCCACCGTCATATGGATATACAATAGATATAGAAAACACATTGTACACACATTTAATAAGAAAACGCATATTCGGAAAAACTGCATGTAAAGAAAAGGGTTCAACAAATAAATGAAAATGGTGTAAATAATGGCGGTTTTGGAGTAATTGTTTTAACTGGACTGTTCCTATTATGAACGTATTGTCTATTTTCAGAATAGGTGTAAGAATGGAGAATAGAAGTCCATGCTTAGAGCACTCCTTATAAGATGTTTACTGGTGACTTATATAATTTCCAGAACCTATTGAACTGATAATACCACGACCGCATCCGTGTAGTAATTGTACCTGATGTATTACAGGTTGGTGCCAGCACCCGGTTACAAGTGGTAGGATATCTTGTGCTTCCATTTTAACAACATGAATTTATGCTAAAAATAGACAATACCCTGTCGGTAGTAATTAACGTGTTTTGATATTGCAAAATTCTCTTTATATACATTGAAATATACCATTAAATCATTTAAATGCACATAAAGATCCGGCGGCCTGCCATACGAAACGAAACATAAACACTAAGCAGCTACAGAACTAAATAGAAGGAGAACTCATTGTAGGAAATGATAGTAGATAAGAATATGTAAGAAAATGAAGACAAAATAATATCGCTGATCTACCCTTGAGGGTCGATGCGGCATTGTTTATAATTCTCATGGCTAATTGTGACGGTGTTACACTACATTGTTAATTGGTTCAACGCAGAGAGATTCATAATTAATTCATTTTACAATTAGCCATGAAATCAAACATGGCATTTGCTACGCGGAGCACCAGAGCTAATTTGCATCTATTGAATCTACGTAATTTCTCCAATGCATATGGTAAAAAATTGGTAAATTGAATTGGAATCGTTTCTGCAGACACCCTCCAACAGTGGCTTGAAATTCAATTTACCAAAACGTATTGAAAGCTACTTGGAAAATTTGCATAATCCATGTATGCAAAATTTGTGCCGAGGAATAGGCAGCAGTACACTTCACTGCTCACTTTCTTACCAATTTTCTAGGGTCAGTAGTCTTTTGTAGACGAAGTTCACGAGCATGATATTGACTTAGGCCAATGAACTGGCAATGGAAACAAACAGAATAGCAATTATATATTTGTTTTTGTCCACTTTCATTTAATCTCAGTATTTTAGCCAAATAAAATCATCTTATTCATCTTAACAGCACCCCTCTTTCGTTTTTGATTTGAGAATATCTACTAAGCATCTCTATAAGGCTACATTATATTTTTGAAGCATCTATAAGTGCAAATCAAAGCAAATCACAGAGGTAACCCCGAATATCGGGAAGAGGGTGTGGGGATTTCTATCGCATGATAATTTGTGGAATTATTCCTGAGAAAAATATTCAAGGGTTAACTTTATGGCTAACTGGGAGGGGGATCTTCAAGCCCAACATCATAGATATGAAAACGTGGAACAAATAGTAAATATCCTGGAAACAGAAAATCAAAGTGGTCTTTAAGGACATTTTAACAATGCAGATATTTCCTACTCACTTGTATATTGCTGAATGACCTTTTTCCCCTCATCTTCGCCTGGTAATGGCATCCCAAGCTGTTTCATCTTTTTTAGATGATTTTTTCCATTATAATGTTGCTGAGCTTGGAGTTCAGAATTCAAAGTCAAGTTGCAGATGTCACATTTAACTGCTTTATTAACCCTCTCCGTCTTTGGTTTGTTGATCTTGGGAAGAAACTGAAAAACAAAAAAAATGTCGTTCTTAGAAACAAAACCCATTTTTTCAAAGGAAAGTGGAAGTTCAAATGAATAATTAGGCTTTTATAGTGTGTATCTAGCATATTTTGAAATAACTAAATATATGATACATCTATATTTATTCATGCATGTATTTATTTATCATAACATGCCATAATATGTGGTAGGAGTAGATGCATAACACTATATGAGGTTGGCCTCAGCAACCCAAAGCTGACTTTATTTACCCAACAATGATAACATCATGGAGTGAACGTCAGTATTTATGGATTAAAGTAAAGTGCTGATTTCAGTATATTCTCTTTTCAGACGTTGAGAACAAGTAAAAAATTATATTCTGTACATTGTAAAGAATTGATAATGTATATATTATTATGATTGTGAAACATTTTGTTCAGTTGTGCGCTAGAGAACTTCCGTTTCAATAGAAGTTAATGCATGAATTAAGGGTGGCCGAGGTCATTGTTGTTCTTTGACAGCTGAGGGGGTATTGATATATAAGGGCAATTAGCAGCCAATTGACTTTCTGACTGGTTGAAACTTACTATAGGATTGATTGTCATGAGAGTAGCACTCCTCAATGGCGTTTCTGATTTACTGCCGCTCCAATTAGCAAACAATACTGACAAAAAGATCTCTTCTTTTGCAGATCTTTCTACTTTATGCTTGGAAATGAAAACTTTCACAGTGACATTCATTTACCAAAGTCTAGTTTACCTGCATTTGGTTTACCTGCTTTAGCCAAAAACGCCCAAACATAAACGTCCTGCACCTATAGTTTAGCGCTCCTTTCCTTTAGAGGGAAGTGGGAAGGGGTAGATGGAAGGGGACGGGAGGCCATATATCCATTGGTCATTTAGGCGTCATTTTATGATTTTAAGTGCCATTAAAGGTCGCCTACTTGATATGTGCTATCATGACCTGGCTTAGAGGAGAGAGGATTAAATCTAAGACAGGAGGAACCTCCCCCCAAATTAGGTCGAGGGAGGCGAGCCCAGCTGTTTTTTTATGGGGATGTGAACTGATTAAGAGGAACTAATGGAATAAATCTTCTTCCACACCTCGACATCAGAAAGAAATCCCCGCTCTATAATTATCCTGCCATAAACTATATATTAACCCCGACTCCCTCTTGCCTCAATCTGTGCAGCGCGTGGTTGCAGGGATCACTATACTAACATGGCCACTATTTCAAGAGCCATCACTACTGAGTAGTGAGTAATCAGGGCCGTAGGCACTGCAGTATACTGTGATACACTGAGCTCACTGTCAGTAGACCGTGACCATCGCTCACCAAATTATATCTACTCAGTTTGGCGCAGTAATAATTATGACATCAAACCCGTGATACGGAGCGCCAAGAGAAAGAAGCAATTACGCGGTAAATGATTTCATTGATTGTGTAAATGGCATTAAGCAGAGAGACTGGATTATAAGACCAGTTCTAGAGTTTACCCATCATTGTGCTCAACAACCTGTAATTGGTGCAGGGCGGTATTTTACTTTAAGGAAAGAAAACTCAAAGGTGTCCTTATATACCACCCATTCAAGTGACTGGCCTATTCATGCGGACGTAGTAGCTACAAGACTAGGCTTCACTGATTGTGGAATATTAGTGTTTTCGTTTGAAATGCTGCTCCCGGATTGGTTGTTGTTAGATACTGCATCCTTGGTTACCAACAGAAGGGCGTGGCGGGACCAATATCTGCTAATTGAAATGACGATAGTTAAATATGCCATGGTAAATGCCTTCGTCCCAGGGGTATTTCCATCCAGCTCATCCAAATGCCTTCAAGAAAAGGACTTAATATTCGGTAGACTTGAAAAGTATCAATTTCATATCGTGGAAACATAATATTTTGTGACGTAGTTCTTCAATATGCACGATATGTATGTTGTCTAGCTTTCAGTAATCTTCCTATATATTCCTGTATTAGCCAGCTAGTAAACTAATCAACCATGCAAAGAAAGAACCTATTAACTACATCAAACGATACCCCGGGATACTCTACAACAAGCGACAGGCTGTAAGATAGTACATACATATATATATACATTTTTACCTTCGCTTATTTGCACATAATTAATCAGGTCAAAAAGCTTTCAAGTAACCAGATTTAATGGATTGCGATCTGTCGGGAGAGAATCACGTTAAAAAGTTGTTGCCTTATCTTTTTACAGAGCATCAGGAGCTTAGTCAATCCTTGGTGAGTAACCTGCTGAGCCAATTGCTAAGTATAAAGTTAGGTATGAGAGTTATGGATGGCTTCCCGGCGAGCCCCCTCTAACACGAGCCATGAAGTTGGGGTAAAAATACTGGAATACAATTCTTCAGAAGGGATATGAATTAACTGATCAGGAGGGAAACTGCAGATTCTGCTTCTGCCTCACATTCTAATCATTCAGTTGCCAGAACGTCAGCATCTGATGACTATTAAATACAATCTGCACCATATCTATTTCCCAATTTCCATGGAAGTCATTTCTAAAATGATCCTCCCTGGACATATATATACACGAATGCGAATATTTCATCAAATGTGACTTCCTATTTAGAAATTTAATCAAAAGACGTCAGGTGTGATATTTCGGAAGACAGCAATTACAATCCTGTGAGAATGAGAATGAAATTCATCTCCAGCATCAGCTTCTCTTGACATTTAAGGACCTATACCTCAAAGAAACATATGACGTAATCAAAACCTCAGCAGACATTTTCCTCCATGGCAGGCCACGGAATGACCATACTTAAATTGAGCGAGGCCGCCGTGGCGAAGTTTCGAATACCGCCTTGTCTGAGCTGATGGCTTAGATGTAGGAAGAGGGTTATTAAAGGACATATTCATGTCATCGTCGCCATATATATATGGAGACATAAAGTAGGATACATTTAACATTAAGACATCTTGTGTAATATGTGAGACGGATTTTCTTTTTAAGAAGTTTATTTGTACAACCCTATAGGGATATCAAATGATAAATTATAATAGCTCATTAGTAAACAAATAAGAATAGAATAAATAATATATTGCTAAGGAATTCTTCCTGAAGAAATCATTGATTAATCCTACTCGGTCGAATTCAGCTACTATGAATAATTTCATCACAAATGCAATTGAATTATTATTTTGGATTCTTGCCTGAGGAGTTTGATTATTCTAGGATTTGGTTGAGCTAAGCAACATGGAAAATCCAAAGGTTTATTCCATCAACTGATCAGGTACTGGGAACTATTGGTCCGTGAAATCTGAAACTAGACGTTATTGTCATATGGGAAAGCTTTTTAGATTGACCGCCTTCAGGGGGAAATCTCCCACGTGTGCGTTATCACCAGTCATACCAGAGCTGCAGGAATGCAAGCAATGAAACACTAGAAGAAACCTTGGCATTTAAGTCTAGTCTGCCACTATTAGATTCCTCAATAAATGACATACTTGACATTTTGCCCTCACCGCTTCTCAACAAGCAAACATCTGATGAATTGAAGTCTATACAATTTTCTATCATTGTATATATAACACTCAGCAAGGTATTTCCTCTGGTTTTCATACAGCACATTTGAGGGCATGTAATGTACCTCTGACCGGAAAAACAATGCATTAAAAATTATAGCTGCCCTCTTTCTTCTACAGCCACGCACAAACATATGCTCTTCTGAGCCGATTTTATTTCTTAGCAATAACTTGGTCTTCTCAGTATTCACCCCGAAAACAACACTATAGACAATGTTATGGACCAACATAAGGAATTATAGAACTTAAAAGAAGCAATATATGTGTGTTAATTCAGCTACAAACTTGTTAGCTGGCGACATGTTCCCATTTTTCTCCCGAACAATTGTTTTTAAAATCTAGGCCAGTCTTTTTATTTAAGGAAAACTGAACTTTGAATTTCAATTAATTTTAAATCGAAGAGACTTCTTTCAGTGCCATTATAGTATGGCTTTCAAAGACTAAATGATTTAAATATAAGCGGATTCAAACCGTTTATCTTTAGATTTCCACCGGAAGCACCTCATTGAAAGTGAACCCCACTTCCGATCTCTCTTCAGCTTTCCAGCTTTCAAAGCATAAACTTTTGTCAGACTAAATAACGCCCAGAGGGAAGAAAAATATTGTTCTTAAAGGGAAGGAAGATCATTCAAACCATCTAGCAAGTCTGCTCAACAGCGACATTTGGAGGGTCTTGGAGGTAGAGAACAAATGTGGCAGAGTACAGAGAACATGTAAAGATGGAATGGACTCCGGGGACTTGCTCAAGAAGCACGTTTAACTATTCACCGTGTTTACATGTTTTTAATCACAGCCAGTTCATGTCCTCAGCTAGTCTGGTACCGTATGCGTCTGCAAAAGGAAACAAGTCGTAACATATCGCCGGGAACAAGATCATGTTGTGTACCTTGAGGAGGAAATACGTGGATAATATTTACAGGAAGGCGCCGCAGATGGGTGGACTTTTCCAAAGCAAAGACAGCGTTGGGTGTCAGTCGTTTATACCCATCACAGAATTAGCGAGCCTCATGGGCCACTGCCTCAAACAATACAGTGTTTGTGTATGAGGGTTAACCTATACTGGAGTCCTCCAGCGTGTTACCTGATACCGGTGTATAGAATCGATCGAATTACCCCTCCCTGGATAGGCGGGATACAAGGTGTAGAAGAGAGGGCGGCCCTATAATAACTGTTTGTACCCAGTCTAGGCATACAAAGATAATACCGTCCCTGCAGAACCTAAACAAGGACCTAAACAGGGGCAGGTACCTGGGTGGGTGAACCCCGGGGGAACCTATCATTTGACAAGGATCGGTGTGACCAAACCTAAACAATCCTCCTCCAAGCTGCCCCCACAAAAACATAGCCTTTGTAGGGGGTGTGCAGTCCGGAATCTAGTGGGGAAAGAAACCCCAGGATGCCTAAGCGTCTCAAAGAATTCTCCCAATGTCTCCGAGCACAAACATGAAGAGTACAAGAGGGCGCTGTGGCCGTGTGTTATTCAACGGAAGGCTCCCCACCAAGACGCGTGGCTTTTTACAAGGGATATTCTTATGAACTACTCATATTAACTGCTCGCATCTCTTAGCTCACTTACATAAGTCTTTGTATTCTTATTCTCGGCGCATTTAGAGGTATTACACTACCCCATGCGCAGGCCCTTGAAGTACGCAATGCAAGTAACATTGTTAGATAGGTCTCTATTGGCGGGGGCCAATGCATGCTGAATCGGATGATTAACAACCTATAATTTCTCTGACCCTTTCTTCCTACAGACCGTAGATAGAGGGTTTTGGTAATTGCAGTTCAGTTTATTAATATCTATATAATTATATACTGTATATTGGGTATTGATTTTTACATCTAAAATGTATTAATATTGCAGTAGAATAAAGTAATTGAATCTTTATACTATTCTCGGGAATTGGCCGAGGTGTAATCTAGATACTCTCACTGTTTACCCTTGTCCACACTATCAGTACTAGGGTGATATATTCGCCTCATCCCCAGAGAGAGTTTCCATGTATCAGCCTGTGATTAAATGTCCAAAGGGAAGCTAGCGATGCTTTACTCTTTTCCCTAATAACTCGTCTTCAGTGCCTTATAGAATGTCTTTTCCTCCACATCTGGTCCACTCGCAGAACCACGGGGCATCCCCTGAGTCCCTCTCCCCAAGGACACAAATTGATCTTGAACAATGGTATACCCATTAATCCTCCCTTCAATGAGTTAGTCATAAGAAATCGCAAACTTCCCCAATGCGCCCGCAGCATGCCTTTGCACAAATAAACCCGCCAATCAGTTGAAAAATGCCCTGTGCCTGGAAGTACCTATATGCAGTTGGAACCAGACCAATTCTTCCGCCTCAGGATCTACTAAGGGAGGTTTGCGACGGAGCATGAGCAAAAGGGTTATTGAAAACCCCTTTTTCATCAGGATCAACACAAATGTAATCAGTAAACTTCCACTTGACTCGCAGTCATTTATCGAATGGGTAGTATGTTCTCATCCTCCTCTACGACTATCTATCTTAACTATAGTTTTATACCCGCATTATTCCATTACGGATTGCTTAGAAGATTCCTTCAATCGAAAAGAATGGCAATCTGAACATCGCCATCGTAACGCAATTAGTAAACAATAGATATAGAGGGATGGAGAAGAAAATATTTTCTTATATTTATTTCGCTGTTGATTATTAAAATGTACTCAAACACGACAGATTTATCGACAAAATTCAGTTTGTGTTGCAATCTATGGAAAGCGCATTTGGTATACATACTGCGAGCCTTCGTACGTCAGGCGCGGACCTCGGAAAAATATATTTTTGTGACCCTGAGGGGCCCCGACTCTTCGGTCCAAAGCGCTGACTGGTCGCCGAACTCAAGCACCCACGGAAGACCACCGCAAGGTGGGCTGGAGTTATCTCACAATTGAATATATAAAACTGATGTAAAATGTAACAACGCCTGAATAAACAATTGAAACAAAAAAAATCGATCATCTCAAGGGTTACACAGAGTGGCACCCGGCAGATTTGGAATCAGGAGATTTTGGATTACTTTAACAATATGCAACAGAACACCAAAGCATAATTAATAGACTATGCGGTAAAACAACGATAATACCACATCCCACCATTTCAAAATTCTTATCCTGTTCAAAAATCTTGAAATGATTGCTGTTCCCGGGGGATCGTCATTGTTATTTCGAACACTGCACGAAATCGTCACACCGCCGTTGAGAATTGTCACAGTTGTTTGACAAAATAAAGATGGGAATTTAACTATTCTTATTGAAGCTCAAAGCAAAAACTCCCCTGTTAGGAAGGGCGCTCTCCCGCTGACGATTCTTGGAGCAAATATTTTACAATGATTTTCTTCAGAGGGGAAAAACTGGCTAATGTTGTCAGCGTGATGACAGGCGACGCAGCGCACAAAGCCAAAGTCATAATAGCTCTCGGGGCAATTCAATTCCACCTATTTAAAATGTCCCTTTAAGCCTCCTGTGGTGCGCATATTTCCGTCTTGTAGCCGTAATTATTTGTTTCAGTAAACATAATTCGCAAATGATGATTGCTGGTGAATGTACCTGTTTGATAACTGCACAGTCATCAGCCAATCATGGTAGAAAAACCAGGCAGAGAATAAAGGACAGTTTGACACTAAGCACCTCTCAAAAACCGAATTCATGCTTCCCTTATTTTGCTTTGTGGTTAGTTAATGTTGCAGCAATAGATTAGATGTAAATGACGTATTTGTTGTTTAATATTGATTAAGCGTTTACTACTCAAAATTGGGACATGTTTGTTAACTTAATACGATTGATCTTCCAATAGTGTGATTCTTGAATAGTGTGATTCCCGAAAAGGCACGAATTCAAGAGTAATATTTCCACCAAAGCGGAACATTTGTACATCAAAATTATTGAAACTGCATCAAAGTAAAGACATCTCCTGAGTTATTCAAAATAAGGATTTGTTCCTCCCAATACGTCCAGTGAAATAATCCATGTAAAGTTAAATGTAATAGTGAGTAACGCGAAGATGTTATTACCATGTCCATACATACTATGTATTATAAACATAGTAACATTTTCACTATGAAAAACACCAATCAATATATCATAAAGATGGAAGGGAAATCACAAGTGCCAGATATCTGTCATATTTTTCATCGTCATTTTGGATAAGCCACTGTCTAGACATCCTATCCCATATCACTGGACAACATGAGCCAGAATGGGAATTGGACGAGTGAGGCAATTTCAAGAGACTCTAGTTAGCCTGTATTGTACAAATATATCCCTTGAATAATTGCATTTACTCAAGATCTACTCTTCCAATTGTATGCCGTTATAAACTGACCATGGATGTACTGCTAAGAGAGTATCAGCCGGGGATCGCAACTTCTAGCATGATCCATCATTACACGCTCGTACTCTGTATCTGTCAGGATCAATGTTAGATTAATGTCATTCCAGGGGACCTTTATTTTGGCCGACACTACGACCTTTCTCTGCAGAAGAGAAGGAATTCCCAGCCTGTATTCTCCATCAGCCCGTGACTTGAATCTCAAAAGGGCAAGATTAAACACTTCTATGAGGAATCCATGAAGGTGAGCTATGTGATGTATTGGGCTCTATGGTATTCTTCGTGATGCCTCAATCATTACGGCAAAGCACTCATCTTAAGTTGAGATCTCTGCTCTAAGCTGATTAAATTATATAATATGGGTTGAATATCTCCAAAGCAATTATCCGATGAAGCCTGCTGTCATGCACTTATTCAGAACATGAGCTGAAATGCGGTACCTCGAGAGCTTCTGTTGTTTCGTATGCCCGTGTATTAATGGCCCTATACAAGTTTATGCCCGCCATCGCCTGCTTTTATGCACAGGGTCCGCGCCTAACATAGGCAAAAGACAGACATAAATCAGAACCTCAAGGGCCTTGAATAACTCATCCGATGATATTACCATAAGAAATATCTATTGACTGCAAAGCTCTACTAATTCGCAAATGACTTTCATGAATAAACTTAATTATCTTTACAAAGCTTGGGTTTATTACACATATCCTAGTCGGGATGACTTCTTATATTCCCAAGTACCTTTTACGACGAACCCCCGAAGTCAAGTACACACACTGTTATTAGATGGATTTTTTCACGGCCCCAAACCAGGGAAAGGGGTCAATTGCTTTTACCGATTGTGGCTAGCCCTGAGAAACATAATTGGCCTTAAAGATATCTTCCTCTCTTTTTCTCTGTCAGGATGGTGAATTATGTGTAGTGAACTGTGGATTGTAGACGGGAGGAAAGAGGTCGGTATTACCTCAGAGTAATTTTACTTTTGACAGTAAAATCCCTCCAAAATCCTTCTTGGATATAATGTACATATCGAGTTCTAGGACGTGATACAGACATAGACAGGGGAATGAACTATCAATTATCTTTACTCATGCTTGCACAGGAGTATGTATACAACTGACATAATCATCTACAATAGGTATTCGTGCTTATCGGGGGTTCTAAGTGTGGGTCCTAGCACCAAATATAGATAGGAATGAAACTATCAATACATCACCTCCGGGGTTAGGGTCAAGCAATACTAGAGAATGCGATTTCATGGCTATTGCCTTGGGGACTATCTGGGAATCATCACTTATCAATGTGTACTTACGATAAGCAGGGGAGATAAGCGATTGATATAAGAGCCTCTTGGCAGCGGAAGAGCATTTGAGCGAAACAGCTGTTCTTAGTTACTCCCCACTTGACACCCTAAGGATTTTGCTTCCTGAGACGCTGTTATTCACATAAATTACCCGAGCACATTTTCCCATTGCTTTGTAAACATGGACACCGTTAAAACAGGTAAGATCTTACATCAACATGGTCTTGAAGGCTGACTATTACGAGGACAAAGGTTCTTCTACGATATTTCTGGATAATCGGAACCTATAGAACATTAATTGTTAGTTAACAAATGGATCAGGCAACCACTGATTGCTAAATAAGGCACTATATTTGTATTATTCCCCTCCGACCACTGGCCATCCCTAGACATTGTACTTGCTCAGAGAAAGAGTCAGTTATACAGGCAAACACACCTCAGGGTTCTTTACAATATGGTTTTAAACCTCAGAGACAAACATGAAGTATGAATTAACTTTAGGGCAATGCCTTTTCACAATCTTCAAATTGAAAAAGAAAGCAGCCCACGACCTCTCTCGGAGTCATAGCCGCAGCCGTTAAATAGAATATCTGCAGCTTGTATAACCGGCTAACACATCTTCATTGTGTTTTATACTGAAGGCGATCATATGCTTGTGTGGGTAGATTATAATCCAAGAAATTAGCATGGCATCATAAGGAGTATGCAACCATGGGCATTAATGTCCCGAGGACACGTGAATTAATACCACATGGTCCTTAATCAGAGCAGAGAGATTAATGGAATATAGGCTGGGCTGCATACACCCTGCCTTTTCGCTGATCAACAAGCACCAAGGCGTCAACTGCAATATTGGCAATAACCTTGCGGGTCCTCCCACACTGCACAGGCGTTCCATCTTCATTTAATATTAGAAATTACTTCGATAGTTTCGAGCCATGGAACTCTTAATGGGCATCCATCTATAAGTTCCCACAGCTAGAACTACAGTTGCAGTCTGGGTTGGATATGAACTCAGAGTTTACCCTGAGGATTTGCACACCTTGTAAGGAGATCCTACCCTCATTTCCCCAGTAGCATCTAAATTCAGCCCCGCAGGTCCCTGCCTAGGAAGAGATTTATTTCAATTTTGACTTGATTCAAAGTGATAACTCGACATTCAGGTAATGTGAGGGTTCGGAGGTCAACAGGAAGTATTTTAGGGTTCACCCAGTGCTCAGATTGAATCAAATATTTCGGGGGAGGAGGCCGTGACGCGGCAGCTCTAGGTAAGCTGGGCCATGTGGATTCACGGCCTCAATTTATGGGTTTGCACTAAGGTTTGCAATGTTTAGCAACAAAAACCCTTTGGCAAATAACATCTACCCGCCTCCTCCTAGACCGCTGAGTCATGTCTACGGAAAGTAATTGATATCACTCATCTCCCTGAAAAGGTGGTTAGCAAACTGGGAGTGTTTCTGGTACTGCTATATAAGATTACTCTATCCCTTTTCGGACGGATGTAATTTACTAAATGACTTTTTTTTGACGATGTAAATACCAATGTTAACAAGGAAATATCGACCACTAAGTGGTATCATTATCAGTAACTAATCGGTCGATTCTTAAATAAGAATTCATTCGTCTCGGTCCGATATAGCCTCAAAATGATTTCGACAGGACTCCTTTCAAAAGTAGGTACAGTATGGTTATTTAAACATCAGTTGCTGTTGTCGTCTCTCCCATTCTCTGTTGTTCAACATACCAAAGCCAATATGATTCCTATCTATTGTTAAACGACAGGCCCGCTGAAGGGAAAGTGTCAGTTCGATAAATGAAGTTATCGACACCCAGGATGCTGACAATTCTGCTTTCCCAGCAGCCCATAAAACGCCTGCTGCATAAAAAAAAGTAAGTTGTATAGCTTTCCAGTAAGTTGTATAGCTTTCAGTCTCAGACAGATCGGTAAAGAAAAAAAAACATTCTCCGTGAATTGTGAGTTAAAATTCATTTTATAAACGGGCATGAAGCTCGTTATGTCGGTTCGTGTATCAGGGAAATGAGGGCAATAACCTCGCCAGAACTGGGATCCGCGGAGGAGGAGCATCCTCATGGACCTTGACCTGAATTCGAGACAGGTCATCTCCACCTAGAACATCCAACCCCAGCCACGATGGTAGGCACCAACCTGCCACCAACCAGTTCCCCATAAAGAGTGTGCTATCTCCTCTGGAGAACACCTCCTAGTCATGTCAGAAGCATAGTACATGAGTACAGACGGGCTCAACCGAATTGAGCCTCGGAGCCTGATCACTGTGAGACACTTTAGAAGGACTTTTTGTTCGCTCCATGCAAGTCCTATCAGTTATGGCAGCATAAATTAAACACTGAAGTGTCAGTTACTCTTCACTATCGCGAGATACGAATTTCCAGCAAAAGTATCTTGGTGAAAGGCAAGATCAATATATGGATATCCAGGACATCGTTTAAACGAAAAAACCTAGGGTCATACTTTTTGCTGATACTTTTCCTGCCTCCATGATATTACTCGATTTTAAACCTTACATTGCAAACGATGATGTTACAAATTGTGGTTATAACGGTTTTGTAGGAAATAAGCTTGAAAAGCCGAGTTTCTCTGATATTCAACACGTACTAAATAAACACAAAATGGGTAGGAGAGCAGTTGTTCTTCTACAAATCTATCATCTGAAGAATATATATATATATCTAGGTAGTCATCTACTGGAATAATTCGGTCGGATCAATCTCTTTTTCCAGATGGCTTACAGTCGATCTCAAGACTCGCCAGAAAGGAAGGACTATTTCGAGAGTTAATAGATTCTTACATCATACCAGCTTATCTCCATAATGGCACGCTTCAGGACACAGGAATCAACATCACTATGAATTGATTTTTCCCTCTTCGTTGTGCAGTTGCCATTGCCATGACGAAATCACTATCTGGGACTAGATGTAGAAAATATGAACTGGAACAAACCAATAGGTGTCCTAATAAACCCAGCCAAAACTAAGAGGCTACTGCATGTTTTGAGTGGGTTACGACATTAGAATATGATCCCCGGTGTATGATCAATCAAAGAGTATTAAGAACATTATAGAAGCTGTCATGATGAGTTGACATCTACTCTCTCGCTCACCCAAACTCTATAAGCATGTACATAAACCCTCCGCTCATTTGCATGACTCTCCATGATTAAACGATTCCTTGTGTTGACTGTTTTATATCATAGGGAAATGGTATGCATGCCCCGATATTAATAGAGCACAGCAATGGATTCTAAGAATAGAATAAGGTATACTGTTCTTAATATCAGTGCCATAACTCGGACTTGGTATTGACATATCTGTCATTATAAAGCATTGATAGAGGAGGGCACATTTTCCTTTATAGCCTTTATGAATCACCTTGAGTATTATTCGGGTCCTTTGGTGTTTCGATACCAGTAATAGTAGCGTATAAATTTAGCGCGTATCAAGTGGTGAATATCACCTGAGCACAGAGTCTATACGGCTCAGTAAGCTCTTGTGGTAGGCAGTGAAGTTTGTGCTGTAGAGAATGGTGTAAACTAGCCGAGGTAGCACCTCCTATGCGATAGTCTATAGAGCAACAAAATATAGGATCTAAGGACTGGATGATTCGACCTCAGAGTTCAGTGCCAGTGGCATATTTTAGCTTTTCTAAAGCGGGTAAGACCGGAGTGAGTTATATAGGCTGTTCGCTAACCTTTGGAAGTCAAGGGAGTAATGCAAGATAGGGTAGATGGGTAGAGGGTAAAAGGGTATAGCCCCGTGCCAGTGTATATCCCTTGGTACTGCAGAAGATACCCCCTTGACGTTTCTTGGGGAAATAGGACTGCAGGCGGCCTAGCACCGGGCCTAGCACTTTGTTTACATTTGCTTCATCTTTGACCTCTGAGGCTGGAGTGAAACTTAGGAGGAGCAACTGGAATCACCTGGCGCATGTCTGCTTCCCCTCACCTGACATGCCACACCAATTATCTTATCATTGCCGTCGTTTATCGTCGTCAATATGTGTAAAAGTGGACGATAGCGAAGAGACAAATTATCTACTTCTATGAATGGGTGAAATCCTTGAGTAATCCTCTTCCTAAAAGGTGGAATGAATATATCAAAGTTACACCACAAAGTAAAAATATAAGCTTATCTATTGAGTTATCTATCTATTAAGTAATATTAGACATACTTTCGTCTAATATGATAAAGATAACTCCCTCTCAGAATCAGATCTGTCAATCAGGATGCGTCAAACATTTTGGGGGTAATCAGTACATGGTAAAAACGTCCGGCCATCAACAAGGAAAGGAAACTACGTCACATTGCTGCTGCATTTAATCCTTCTTTCTTTCTCGAAGAGCGCCTCCCGGAGGATTATTTAAGAGAATTTTATTTCCACATGACAGTGCTTTAATATTAACGGGTAGACGGGCATTCGGGGTCGAGGTAAAATGGGGGTTTAGGCGAACAGATCACGTAGTGAAACCTCGTGAGGATGGTGATGTGGGCCAGTGGAGGAGACAAGAATCGCCTGGGAGCGTTTCTTAGCATCGCATGAGAAATAACCAGCTGTAAGACAATCCCTGGGGAGTTTACTTTGCTCAGCTATCTCGGATTTCCAAGATTTAACTGCAAGGGAAAATGTTGGATGCTTTCTTCCTCGCCTGGCCTTCGAAGCACTGAGGCGGATGATACATAATAACACGATACACTTACTGGTTTATATCACCATCTTGAATAGTGGTTTAAACACATACGCACATGGCCATGCATAGCAGATGAGCATTGCAAGTCCAGTTTCGCTCTATAAGGCCAATGATGACAGAGGTGTTTGACATTTATTATGGATCTGATTTATTTTTCTCTCTGAGGTGAACACATTCGCAAAATAAACCTGCCAAAACACATTTGCTGGCATAGGGAAATAGAGAGGGGCGAAACAGGTGAATATAGCATATATAATGTTCGAGGTAGAAGAAAGTAATAAAGTTACTCATGTGAGAAATGGAAAAGCTACATGTATTATGACGTGAGTGTGTGGAGATTTAAGGTCCACCAGACAATTACGCCTATGTCAGGAGAGTATACAGGTAACACAACTACAACTAACTGTACACGTGCCCCTTGGAGCGCAACCCGTCATATTTCGAAAAATGAAGTACTTTTCTCCGACAAAAGCTCTACTAAAAGTCATTTTTTACTTAATAATCTACTCACTAGTTGTTTCGTCCTTCGAGATATTTGAGGGAAACCCTTTCCTGACGCAATAGTGGTGTCACATTTATATCTCCATATATTTTATTCACCGGATTTCAAAGCTAAGGTCTGTGAATCTCATGCTGCTAAGACCAGTTCAAATCTTGGATGATGATTGTCAAATCAATAGGCTGAGGTGATAAGGGAGTCGAATGGATTTGAGTAGTAAAGGGGCCGCCCAACGAGGGTGAGGAAAATCAATGGTCAATCGTACCACTTGGACGCTTCCCACCTCTTGGCTTGTTACCTCGAGCAAACACACAGCGACCTGTAGTGAGTGCACGAGTAGGAGATTTAGGACACATAGAAAATCTCGACTTACTTAAAAGAAATCTCTCCACTAACAGAGCCCTGACATGCCGAATGAAAAATCAAATTCTGCCTTTACAACTGCCGTCTAATTTCTGGATGTAAGGCGAAGGGATATTGGATGTTTGTTATCGGCCTTACCAGTC
This sequence comes from Sthenelais limicola, assembly GCA_942159475.1. Lineage (NCBI taxonomy): Eukaryota > Metazoa > Annelida > Polychaeta > Phyllodocida > Sigalionidae > Sthenelais > Sthenelais limicola. Next base: position 9,749,196 of record OW804100.1, on the reverse strand, counting down.
TGGTCAGTGTGCGGGGGAGGTGAAAGGCTTTCCTCCATATTGAGTACATCCCAGTGGGGCAATGAGATCCGACCTGATGCACTGGATATTATTGTACACCCACCCTCTGTGTTAATTGGGGCCCAGCCTTAGGTTTTAATACTCACGTGTGTTGCTTAATTTACATTAAATTATGTTAAACGGTTGTATCATAATACCGGACATTTGGGTATACAGTCCAACACATATATACTACCCCCCCCCCCCCACCCCCGACACATCTTCCGTCTCTTCTCTCTCAATCTCTGTTAAGCGTATCACGTATTATGTACGGTGTCCTTAGTTCTTTGATCGCTACATATGTATTACGATAGTCATATCCATACAAAGCACCTATTATGACATTATGTAGTCAAGTAAATACGAAAATCAGAATGTACAGATTGTGTAGGTTCACATCCAAACAACTACCTAGTTAACACAAGCAACAGATTGGAAGCCTTGAAGAGGCCCGCCACCTCTTTGGTCCTAAAGGGTTATTGCAAAGGACGTGTGTGTCTGTTGATGCGATACGTAGCAAGCATACTCATGATACTGAGGCCAATACCAGTGTGTCGCCTTGTAATGTATTCCGTATCATGTGGACAGATACAAATTTATAGGCGGCACATTAAAACTGCCTTATCATGAAGATTGATATTCTACGATGCTGAATATATATATGGGGAATGGCACCCTATCGATACACAGCCACACCTTCCCAAGGATTGATGGTTCCCCTGCCTCCACCACATACTTCAACTGTAACATTCCCGCAGTAGTAATATACGAGGCCAACACATGTAGCAAAGATAAAATTATTCCTTCTATGATTTAAAATTGTATTCATGACAATTTATTGAATGGTGGATGGTGAAATTGTCCTGGGCGAGAGCGGCTGGACGGATATGAGTAGGAGTGGTTGAGCGACACGCAACTGCACGAAACCACCGCCCAGCTGCGGGGTGTATTGTACAACATGCACGCGTCTATCGGTAGCGTTACAAACGCTGCGTCATACAGAGGATTGCTTACTTAGGTTAATGAGACGGAAGATTTGACATATTATTCTATTACTAAAGTTACTTCATGACAAATGATACCGTAACAGTGACGCATGTTGATGCAAGGCCAACCCAAACGAGTAAAACTATCCCAATGCATCCCCTCACATATCATATGAGTGATAAAACAAGTTATACTCCCAGTGTGGGATTAAATAATATACAAAATCCGAATCCAATATTTCATAATGTGCAATGAAGTGTGCCAATAACCAATATCATCGGTGTGCTTGTTGAACGCCCTTATCGTCACCATAATCTAACGCTGCTCAAGGTCACAATAAACGGCCAGTCCTGTGCCTAAATGGCCTTAATCTATCATAATATATCAGTGTTATTGTTGCCGATCCACGTATGGGCAGCGCAGCATGACCTAGACGAGGCTATTTGAGTCAAAGCCAATAACCAGATGAAAATCATAGCTTGGCTTGCGCTTGGCAGGCTGAAAAGGACGAGGCTAAGAAAGCGTAACCTCTGGGAATGAACTCAGGTAAATAGAGCTATTTATATCATCATTCCGTCTCACATCACTACAGGTGGAGGAGGAGTCGCTGTAATTGTATTTATTATTGGCAGCAGAGATGTAAATTTCCAATTCGTTAGAGGATATGTGTAAATATAGTAACTGTTGACACATAGGTGTGTGTCAATTGTAAACGCCAACTTAAGAATCGATTCTCTGAGCGAGCAACTGAAATGCAGTGTATACATTTCTATACAGTAGGATAGAAATAGATCCAGTACTACTTCAACCCAGATCTGTCCGAACAGTCTTTCATATCTCGCCTTAACTCCTCAAGGTATACCTCCCGGACTACGTTTCATCTGAGTGGAGGGGGATGCATCATCGCATTAGCCAACCACTTGCTGCTAAACGCCAGAGAGACGTTTCACCTTTCCCTACAGAGTTAAAAGAGTTAAACCGGGATGGTGCTGCTGCTGCAAGGAGAGCCATGCACCGTTTGCTTCAACATCTATTAGGGATAAAGAAACGTATTTTAGCACAACAACAGTCAAGACCTGTTGTTTCCAATAGCGAGCAACTAAAACACGTTAATAAATAAATCATCACACGGTCGAATTATTGTGGAGAAAGCAGGTGCAGTGTTTAGCTTGGAAGATTGATAAACAGTCGTACAGAGCAACTGTCCGCTTTCTTGACAAGCGTTTTTCTAATATCCTAATAACATTGAAGCTTCGTAATATAACTGCCATAATATTTCTACTGTATCGACTCTTACTCGATCTCTGAAAGCAGTTTTTACGTCCTTATGCTATTAGAGGCAGGCGGTATGAAAGATAGACAGCAATTCCAACAAGGCAGTAAGAAAGATGTGATGAATGTCAAATGGATGTTCCTCCTTTCCTTCCGCTATGATTGATTGGTTTGCTATCAGAAGCTTGGTAGACTGTGACAGCAATGAATGTCGGCCATTTTGTGAGCACCTCACGTTTAAAACTATGGTGAGTGGCTCGGCCACTCATGCAGAGACCCTCTGTAACACAAAGCCCTACGCAATAAGTCAAAACCCTCACAAACCTTGCGCACAGTCCAGCCAATAATCCATCGCTTTCATTTCTTGGACAAAGCATTTGGTCCACTGAGGGAACCGGACCACCCGCTTCTCATACTCCTTTTATGCCCTAGGACAGCCATTTTGTAGAAAGGCTAGCGTGTAAACGGGTAGCCCCGGGTTATATCAATCATTTCCGGCCCTACTAAGCGTCATGTGACCGGACATTCCTTTCCTATCGGGGCAGCGTGCATGGCTGGTTTGCTTGTGGATTTCTTCTCTTGTTGGTGAGAATTGGCACAGAGCGATATATCGGTCTTCAACAGCCAGTCCTACTCTGGGCTTTCTGATATGGCATTCTGGACGTTATTGTTGGAAGAGGTGACCCCCATGTCCCACTCCAACGTTGCCTGTGTTATCCTTCTTTCAATTGCTATTATGACCTCGTGAAGGTCTTCTGGTCCATACATAGCCAGTTGACGTGAGAATGGCGCATTCTCAAAGCCATGGCACAGCCTAAACTTGACGTAGAATACGGCAAGACTTAATAGGGATTACTCTGCCGGCCCATTCTATTAGAGCATATCAGATATAGCATGGGCACATGATGGCTGCGATGCTTTGAAAGATGAGCTTCACATCATTCAAAAAGATGGGACCTCTCTAGAGCCTTACCAGGTACCACATAAATAGGGATGGTAGATATATACATGCATAATAAATGGAGCGTTCTTTCAGGACTCCAGACTCTTGTTTTCTTTCTGAGAATACAATGATGCTGTGTTATTGGAAATACCTTCGTTACAGTTTATGAAACACCATGCAAAACTAAATGTTGAAATTGTATACTCATCTTTCTTCTATAACAGAATATTCAGGACGTAGAATCAGTACTCACCTGCAATAAATAAAATACATCATTAAATTAAACATGTCCAACATGTGGTTTGGGTTGGTTATTTCACATCCTTAACAGTCAGAGTCATATCAATGGCGGGTATTGCCACCTCCAAAATCTCGTTGTCTCGTTATTATATGCTAAAATATTCTATTCTATTTAATTAATCTTGTTGTTTTAAAAATATTTTTCCAACCGCCTTAATACTATCCAGTTAATAGGCCTACAGACAGTTTTAAATGCTAGCATTTGGTTTATAACACATGTCCTAGCTAGAGTGGCAATAAGAGCGCTCCCCTCTAATTTATCAAAGACTCTAAATTATTAACGCCTACCTCACATCCCGTGGCGGTAAACAATACCAAAGATGCAGAATCCTAGACTAGCAACCATGACACTACTTAGAAACTTGCACCTTGCGTCTAATTATAACGAGATTATGGATGCATCAAGACAAAATGCGAGCCACTTCCAGCAACTCGCTTCAAAAGCTAATTCTTCATGAGCTTTTTATTCTTGACGTTAGCAATTATGGCACCTCATGGAAAGACAATATCGGGGGAAAATGCTATGCATAGAAAATGAGCCATTTTGCACGTTTGGTTCTAGCGCCGGCGATCTATGTGCAATTGCTGTCAACTTTCGCTGATGCACCTTCCATTATGCATAGCCATCTTGTATTTACTGCTCCTTCTCAAGATATGAACCCTCTTGCCAATAGGATCGACTCGGAAATCGATCTCCGATGTATTAAATGTTAGAACAATATGCTCTTGGCTCTTTTAGCCACACAAAAGTCTTTCATTCTTGATAAGAAAACAACAACCTCATCTTTGTATCTACGCATAGAAACATAAAATAGAAAGCCATTCCCCCGATTGGAGGGTGGTTGTCGATGTGGACGTTTGATAGCTATTAGTGTTTGGTTTGGTGAGCCTTTAAACTGGCCTTCTCGCTCGTCAAGTCAGCAGTACTGACCAGGTCAACAACCCAGCCATTACCCAGCATTAGTGTCTGACTCCTCGGGCTTCAGCGAGTAGCACATGCAAGTGGCACTTTGTCCATGCCATCATCATAACAAGATAGGACACAATAAAAGCTCCGGTACCAAGCTAGCCACTGACAGTGTGTTTCCTATGTTGTTGGATGCCTAGCCTAAAGGGCCTGGCTTGACCGGTCTTTGGTGTACGAGATTAAAGGCTGTGCTATCACTGCCAATCAGGAGGGGTTACAAGCCTATCAGCGCCCTATCGAAAGAGAGGGCAATGGGAAATTGTATTCTATGTTGGCTCGGTCAGTGGATGGCCTATCCTTATCAGATTCGGCAGAGACGCTGCAATGCATAATTCCTATACATTGACCGCCCTCTCAACACCTAGCATGGTCAAAACACATTTGCCATATTGGCAGCAGTGTACGGGAGGCAAGAGGTTTGCCAGCTTCTAATTTGCGCTGTATTGCTTAATAATGCATAAATAGATTCGCGAGTGAGAAATACTTGATACAGTCACATAATTGAGGAAAGGAATCCAAACTATGTTTGGAAATGCCACAGTAGAGCAATTTACCAAGCCAAATCTACATTGGCAGAGAATATGTTTTTCAAATAAAGCAGATGATGATTCAGCTGCAGCCAATATTGACTTGAAACATAAACATAGGGCACCGAGTGCATAAAATTCCGACTTTCATTAATCGGTATTCAGACCAAAGAGGGACAGGAAAAAGGACGTGTTAAAAGTGCGAGACACAGACCCGCTTCGAATATTTCTTTTTTGAATAGAGGGATAGTTTTTGAGGTGGAGCAGCCATTCGACTGAAGACGTCATAAAGAGAATGGTTGCCTAACGATTCCTCACACAGGTTTTTCTTCTCATTATCATCTCAGTCACGCTCAACTACAAAACTCAGTCAGCATGCCAAGGTAATCCTTGGGGATGCGCCTAAACCACGAGGAAACAATTCACTAATGGTTCTCACGCCTGAGCCTTAGCTATTCCGGCTCGGATTTGCCCTTATACCAGTCAATACTGCTCAGTTCATGCAAACACCTCGGGAGAGAACAGAACCTAATTACCCCAAACCTGAGGTCAATGATACCACCCAAGTATAATAACACAATAAGGCGATCACGACAAGCAGGCAGGAAATGTTGGCCAGTTGGGCAACGTTGATGACCTATTGTATCGAATTGCTCTTCACATAAGCCTTAGTTACGTAATGACAGCCGAGCATCGGAACTTCCGCTTCTAAAGTTGTGTGGTGTGTCCCCTAGGAAAACATAAACATATGAGATACATACTAAATGACATGCAAGGCTGAAGGAGACAACTTTAAGCCAGCTTCAGAAAATTGAGTTGATTGGTAAGCTTCTAATTAGAAGAAGCATTAGTACTGGAAATACCGCCGATGGTTGCTAGTAAACTGCCTAGGAACACCTGAAGTTTAATGTATCACTGTGTTAGCGGAGTGAGGTACAGCTGAGGAACCGGGTCGATTGACATGCCATCCTGGTGCAGTTCAGCGATTCATTACAGAGAGAAAATTGAATAAGTACAGCCACAAACCTTTCAAGGAAGTGGGTACGTTGAAAGTGTATCATTGAGGAACACCCCCTCATCGTTATTACAAACTTGAACCCCGCCAATGTTACTGGTAGGCTTGCCCTATATAATAATGTATGTACATTTTCCAGTACATGATGCGTAATAAACCTGTACTTAATTCTGAAGTTCCTCTGAATAATCACTTCAAACCTGCATGTGGTAAACTCAAACAGGAGGACTGATGACCATGAATCATCTGATTGTACATGGATGGTTCAAATTCGAGGTCTTATCGAATCAGTCAATTGAAATCCAATACTAAGGAAACATTTAATTTTTGCTATTTGGTTGCATCACTGTGTGCCAAATCCTGGCACCTCAGCACTTTCTTTGAGCCTTCTTAATCTTTATAAATTCTGAATTCACACTTTGAAAAGTCAGGTGAAGGAGACTGAGATGAGAAGATTGAATGCTGTGTAATAGATCAGGCCTTGCTGGAAATAGCAGCTGTGAAAAGATTGCAGCAAGGAAAAAAGATAAAACGCTTTTATACCGATCTCTGCTGTACGTATATAAAGTACAAAACTTCTAATTATGGGGGCGGGTGTGGGCGACACTTTCCTTCAGCGATCAATTATAGCAGATTGCAGGAATATGATTATCTTTACTTTGCCATCAGGACAAGGTGGATTGTCTTTAGCCGAAGGGCAGCCTAACCATATTGAGTAACTCACAGTTATCCCTCACACAAAGTGAAATAATATTTAGCCTATTCCATTGGTGGCGCGGTAAGTATTCATTATTAAAGGAGACGTGACCAAATAACTTTGTTGGCAGAGACCAGGATCTCCATACGTGTCCTACAAGCAGTCATTAACACCCCAGCACCCATCAATCACAAGTGTTAGACTCTTTTTGCAATGCTGGCGATAGAGCCCCTGCACATCATAAGCATATGGCTGATTTGCTGTTTATAGCCCTCAATGTTAGCACGAACTGAGGAAAGCAGTTTTTCTCTCTCCGTCAGATGCGCTGATATTTGTCGGTTGCTTGAATATCTTTTCAAAGCCACCGGCGCGTCCTTAGTTCTTAAGATGTTACTCAATGAACGGCAATCATTGAAATATAATTAGCGCCTGCCATTTTTATTACAGATGCAGTGATTTTAATTCGATGCTAATGTATATATATAATCTTATAGTGTTGTCCTACATGGCGTAATACCTGTATCTGTTTACACTTTACTCTCAATGTTAGCACGAACTGTGGAAGGCAGTTTTTCTCTCTGCGTCAGATGCGAAATTGAACGCTGCAGAAAGAAAGAAAAGCCTTATCAACCTCTTAACTTTACGCCCTGGGTCGACCGGTTATTTTTTACATTAGATGTTATCAGAATCATTTATCTCCGTATTTGTATTATTTAGAATGAAATTTATCTATTGGTTGCCATATGCCGATGCCTGGATACCTCATATAAGTGGACCTTGAGTCCTCAAGTTTAAGTTGTTTTCCTTTTAAATTTTACGCTTCCCCTCTGTATCTCCAGAACTAATGACGGCAAAACAACGGATGACATAAGGCCAGAATTTGCCTAATTAATTGTTCGTCAGGCGAGCGTCCAGATTGCTTCTAATTACCAAGTGTCATCAAAGGCTGTTCTCGAGTGATGAAGCCACTTACCGCACATACTCTCTTTCTAATTGCACGTTGACCTTAAAATGTTTTGTTACTCCCCTAAAGACACTGACCCCTAGAACATGTTTAAAGGTGAGTCATCGCCACAAATCAGCCGATGGCCTTTCACTTCGTCGATTCTTTTTCCTCACCATTTTTTCATACATAGAGCTCGGTTTTCCTCTGGGATAGAGGAACAATGGTCTCTATTTATAGAGATTTTAACCAGCAACAGTGGCAGCAATAGATCCCTAGGTTTAATACAAAATATAGAATGAAAACGCCGTAAACATGCACGTTGCCAGTGTCGGAGAGAACTGATTCTCACCGTCCGGATTGCATTTCTAAAAACACTGGATCTCATATATGAGACCCTATATGAGCTCAGTTGATCCCCAGACCCCATTATAGACTGGTAATGGGAGTACGGGTAATAAATATATATTGCAGGCACGACATGGGTTTGTGAGTATACATCGTATGTCTGTGATAGGATGTAGTATTGCCACTATGATATGATCAGATGATCCGTCCATCTTTTGACTAATCGGAAGGTAGCTACATGTCATGTTTGTAGTACGAGTCCTGAGGCAACAGAAATGAAATAAGGAGGGTAACCTAAATACGTGTCGATTTCCTCCCGGAAAGACAGGCCTAGCTATAAAAGATCAATATATACAGATATGTAGCCATACACAACATTTCACGTAGGCAAGAAGGAAGGACTCAGTTAGCTAGATACGCACTCTCATATATGCTACGACGAATTTAAAAAGGGGCTGCCGTGTTGAATCTTCTACAGAGAATCCAAAGAGGATCCAAGCGTACAATGTATACCGCAAGTACTCATTTCACAGATCGCCACGATTTAAGGCCTGCCAGTACAAAACACTATACAGTGACACCCTAAAGAAGATTCCAAGCGGAAATGCTTGGATGTTGGCTCCAACAGAGTCCAAGATGCCTCGATGAAAGCGGTCAAGTGCTGCCAACATTATTCACATCGATCCATCTTTACAATGTTGCTTCTTGCTCAGAGTAGAAGGGACAGAGTCATTTCTTGGAGTTTTATGGCCGATCTCCTGCTGATTCTCGGCCCAAAGATGAGGGGGACCACCTGTGGTGCAGGGGTGCTTTGTGCCCCATGATGGTCACCGCCGATGCCCACCCCTCTCCAGTACCTCATGGCCTAATTGAGGTCTGAGCAAACTGGAGATTAATTATTGGTGCATGAGCAATACTAACTATTATTTTAACACACTGCACCATTCCAGAATTATGTTACCCATGTTGCAAGCATGATTTTGGTAGTTGAATTATCTTCCTACCATGTTTAGAACTCAAGTTATTGTTAAATTTCTTTGGAAGACTTATTTGAAAGCACCTTTTCTTTTCAAGATCTATATATTTCCTAATCCGTCCTAATTATTGGCATTTGGGTATGTAATTCTTGAGAAATGCAGCTTTCCTGTGGTATATGTGGTTAAGGTGTCGCACAATGTCGCATGGGGAAAAAATGCAAGTAAAAATGATGACTTTTGTGTAGTTGGTACTTGATATCTCCACTTCTACTGTATGTATTTGAACCGGAAAAAGATATTATTTCTGCTCTTAACTAAACACTTGATATCATATTGAAATAATCCTGATATTGGTATCAAAGACTCAAAAGTTTAAAATGATTTTTTAAAATTGCAATTAAGTCATATAGAAATGGTCAGGGACACCCCACTGCTAATGACTAGATAAGAGCTAAAGACCCAGATGGGCGGCGGAGATGATGGAACCTTTCATCTCCATTAGACTGTCCTCTGTGTGTTTTACTCTAAGCTTCTTGTCAGGTCATGGAATTAGCATCCTGGTATTTATTATGAAGTTCAGGATGGGATATTACACCCCTGTATACATGCTGAGGCTACCAGCTAGCTGGCATCTATAAATATGCCCCCAAACCTTGAGTCATGGTGGTCTTCCGTGAGGAAAGGGTTAAAAGGGTCCCAATTAATGGAAGGGAACAATCACATTTTCCAGCCAAACGCCTCCAGAAGCCCACAGTCTCACCACAGTCTTCCGGTGTCTCACATAGCCAATTCAGAGACCCTTTAAATACTCCCTGGAGTCTGACTGGTCGATGGTCGATTCAAGTCAAGTATATACCTTAAAAAGAGACTTGGACAGATCTCACTTAGTAGTGAAGGCCACAGGATTTATAAATGCATCATTACGTATAGCTAAGTGTACATAAATGGACCGAAAGGTTTCTGTAAGTAGTACTGGGCAAAAGGCCCTGGATGTAGGCCATGTCCTATAATATCGAGGGAGTAGACGATCAAGAGGCTTTGATGCTCGAATGTATTTTATAAAGAAACATATTCATTTTTCTAACCATAATTAGTCACCTCATTTCCCTCTAATTATTGGAATAGGCGGGTATCATGTCATGATGCAGCCTTTGCACTCTGATTTATAGCAAAGATGGTACTTAGTTATCCTCACTTGATTAGACTCACTCTCGAATCCATCCGTCAAAGGCTGATTAAAGGCCTTTGTCTTAATTTCTAGCAATAAAGGAAAAAGGCATAACTACGCTCTCCATTACAGCTACCTTCAAAAGGCAATCGTTCGTATTGTCTTTGCAAGGAACAGATTCGTTGTGACGTGATTCTTTACTTAGATATGCCAGATTGAGTACAGGATACCCTACCACATTTATATAAATATGTAAGTACGTTCTGCACCTGATAGTCTGAACATGACATTTAATATCGCCTTATTACGTATAGACACCTATACATTCCCATAGACGCTTAAAAATCATGTCATCCAATAAGCTAAAGGCTCGACTAATTGGAGTGGAAATGATGCGCCACTAAAAGTATTCAATGCAGAGCGATGTCTGTTCTATATTCCAGCGCTGAATGGAGGCTTTATGAGCTAAGCTAATGCTAACAATTGGTCCCATTACGACGGATGGGGATCCCAGGAGACCTCTAGTGAGCAGTAATCAACACCTTCATCGTGCGTCTCAAGAATGTTCTAGTTAAAGGGACCTCGATTCAAAGTGTCTCCTAAGACCCTGCTCAATGCTAGAAATAGCAACTAGGATGGTCTGGGCGCGAACACTCGAGGGAATAGATCTATCACCTTGATGAAAAATATTAGTTTAAAAGGGAAGATTAATATTTAAAACCAAAGCTTCTAAGTCGCAGCGCTTAATACGAACATAAAATAGTAGAACACTCGTCGATGACCCTGTAAATATATAATTGAAGGTGGCTTTCCTTGGGTTGAAAGCAGAAGAGTATGAGCGATCGTTGCAGTTGGCCCTTTGGACGCCTTACCCTCAGGAATTATTCTGTGAAAATGCAATTTTCGGACACACCATGGCTGAGTTATATCTCACTGTCAGGAAGTGAGTAGGCGAGGGGAAGAAAGGATTGATCACAGGTCAAGCAATCGATACGAAAAAACGTCCCCGGGGGGCTTTTATGCTGTCGGTGCCCTCTAATAAAAGGACCTTGTCTAGAATCTATCCACAGCTGCTGGTTCTAGACAACGGGATCCGCACCCTTAAGACCTGCAGACATCCTCACGGACCAAGGCGAACTTCTGGGAGGTGGTGCAGATTTCAAAGCAATGGTCCTATAGCAGCGGTGCCCTATGAATTCCCTCATGTCTCATCAGCACCTATAATACCCATCGACCCGGGGGTTACCTAAGTTCGTGAAGGTCCCTTCTCACAAATGGAGGTCTTGGAGGTATGCTGAAGATAGAACTTCACATCCTGGACGAGATATGTCTGAGATTTCCCGTGAGTATAACTCCAAGACACCTCCCAGTCACAGTATACAATAAACACTGACTGGCCGGTCACGCTCCCACCTATTATAATTTAGCAATGAAGCCAGTCAATCAGGGTCGGCAATTTTGGTTGATGAGAATTTACATCTTATTTTCGAATTGATCAATGAAAACGATTCAAGGCACATATTGAATACCCTGGAGCGAATGGACAAGGGGTGGAACCCATTGCGACTGCATTCATCAATATACTGCAAACATCGCATACAGAATGAGGCGAAAATGGAAAATCTAATAAGGCACTCGTATTCCCCTCGTGACACACATACATCGATGTATCATGCTGATATTTTTGTGCAGCACCACGTTTATCCGTATGACAGAATGACCTGCCTCTGATATCAGATGTATTATAATCTTCACCTCAACGAGAGGGGGCCAGGCGGGCGGGCGGGGGGCACTTCCAGCAAATAGAGTCTGCAGTGCGTTTCTTGGCATTATAACAGCTGACCCCAACTTGTCGTTAACCCTTTCTTTGGTCACATTATATGTCCGCTCTTGCAGGCTGAGACAAACCTGAAAGCTGCCACCGGCTATTCCAGACATTAGTCCTTGTAGTGCTGCTAATAAGACGAAGCTTGGATTTCAAATGAATTCTATTTCAGGCATATGTTCTTTCGTGATCCAGAATGCAGGCAATGTAAAAACTAAATGATTTTATTCATTTTGGATGTTTATATTTGTACCTCCGTACAAAATAAACTGCCATTCTGGATTTTGATTCGTTTCAGAGTCTAGCATACAACGCTAGGACGAGAATGGAATGCCAGGTATTGAAATTCATACCATAGCTGCAGGGAATGAGGATGGGGATTGAGAAAAACAGAACAGATTCCCAGATGCAAAAAGGTGTCAGAGGACTCGTGTCAGCCATAGCACAGTGCACATGATCTAACACCCCATTCTAACCACTTTTTTAAATATCCAATGTTCCTTTGTGAAATCTGAGCTCCATTAATTGCAAATCCTCGGGCGGAGAAGCATTACGCATTTGTTCTTTTCCACAGCAAACTAAAACAACGTGAGGCCACTCAAATGGTGCTCCACTCTCAGTCTGTATTCAGAAATGACGGGGAATGGTGTTAATTATTTATAGAAAGTTAAAAAGAGCCATCTTTATATTACTGACACAAGATTGTTGAACAGAGAATGAAAAAGATTTTGATGTCTAAAACCCAAGCCGCTTGCAAATTCATTTAATACAAGATACTGTTGTGTCAGCAAAATTCTTCCGAACAACTACCCGTATTAAAACATGCCCGCGGACCCGCTTCAACGAACTTCTTTTTTATCACCATTCAGAGTCATGACTGCTACAGAGTCTGAGGTTTTTCAGGAAATCGAGTTAATTTTCTGCAAGGCTGACCCCGGAGAGAAACCATAATGCCTTCTGAGTCCACCAACAAAAACTCTTTTCTGGGTTCCAGTACGTGCATGTTGCGATGTTCACTTCTTGGATTATTTGCCTAAAGCAGAAAAGCTTCTGAAGAACACCTGACATGGGGGACTTATGTTGGAAATCTAAGACCACTGTATAGGAACTACAGAGTATAGAGGGAGCGAGAGGACGCTTTAAAACACGAAATAAAAGGGAAAGATTATCGGATTCTAAGATTGAAGCAAAGGTTGTATGCTTTACACGCCAATGGTGATGAGCTTAAAGTGGATTCCGAGTATTGGAAACACGATTCTTTTCTTTACAATTTTTACACTAACCTCATGACAAAATGTTTAAAAAGTCTGCCTCCAGCCGCCATTGAGATTTATTTTCTTCAAAAAGTCTGGCAAATGCCAGACCCATTTTAGGTGACATCCTACCGCCGCAGCAACCTGGGGAAATCTAATTCTGAATTCTGAAAGGGATTACTTGACTCACAATGGGTCGGCAAATCCTAGGATTCAATGATATTGAATGGAATAACCTTTTACATGTAGGGTTTCATTATCTTCAACCCAGAGCCAGAACAGAATCACGGGACGACGAATCGCAACCACTGAAACAGTAGCTGTAGAAAGCTCATCGGCTCTTTTCCGTGAACTACAACCAACACATTTCCCGGTGTGTTTCAGAATAGAATGAAAATGCAGGTCATCTATGAAATGTAAGACGTAATTCCATGCACCTAATGGTCGAACTACCCCTGTTTGATTTATTCAAGGTAGGACCTTTCCAACAACAACCTAACAGTGATTGAAGTGCTCTCCCTTGCTCTTTTACGCTTATGGCACTCTTGTGGACAGTCGATGGGGAAGGAAGAGGACACAGGAAATTGAGCAGAAGACTTTGGACGAAAGATTGATTAATGACATTTTTCTTGAAAGCTATCCCTAAAGGCCACCTCAAGTATCTAGTGAATGGGCACCATCTTCAGGAGCATGAGGCCCGAGGGACCCCTCAGACGCTGATAGGCCGTTCATCTGCGAATAAAATGTTAGGGGCTGGTCATAGGATTCTCCATACCTACAAGTCTTTTGCAGAAACTCGAGGCGTAAAATCACTTACAAAAAGGCTTTTTAATGTCCTTTTCATTGCCATGATACACAGCTGGCCATATGTGAGGAATATATAGGCTTCAGCGCACCTGGGCGTGCAGACACAATGCTCATTAAGCGCCGTACTAATTTCGTGCAGTGGACACTGCCGATGTATAGAAGAGTGGATACTGAAGTTATATTAAAGGTCATGAATTCCTGACCTTCAAGGAGACACTCATATCATCGATTGATTTTACCATATTTTACTCATTTCATGTCGGAAAAAAGTAACCTTCACTTGAGATTATATATCTTCCTTTTTTTCCAGACGCCCAGCATTTAGTGTAATTAGCCAAGGATGGGGTTCCTTTCATCTCCTTTATTTGTAACAGTATGGCCCTATATGAATGTTCCCCTTCAGGAGATCTATATACCACTGGAAGCACACTAGGCCTCAACCCTCCTTGGCCCTGCAGATAACATTGAGCCCAAGGTAAAGAGCATAGAGCATTATGCCTTGATCCCAGATGAAAGTAAAAAAGCGACGTCATTAAGTACTGACACTCTTCCAGCCTCATCATGGTAATAGCTCGAGGTGAGGCCAGATATTTTACACTATCAAGCTAAAAGGTTTTGCATCAGCCAACTATTTTCCCCGTTAGGAAAGTGTAGTAAAATATGGCCCCACGGAAAGAATATATCAATTATCTCAGACGTGTTGTGCTTACCTTCTATGGATCTATGTGTTAATATGACACATGAATGCGAGGATTGCGGCTTCAGATCAGCTATCCTTACAATCATAATCCTTCACTCAGGAGTAAGGGATTTCAAGTTAATCAAGCTACATAGAACCCATTCTGAGGACAACACAATTCCGTGAAGGAACGCATTACAAAAACCATTAACAATAAAAAAAGGATGCGATGCCAGTATGGTGGGTAGTGGGAGACCATCA
Organism: Sthenelais limicola; assembly: GCA_942159475.1. Taxonomy (NCBI): domain Eukaryota; kingdom Metazoa; phylum Annelida; class Polychaeta; order Phyllodocida; family Sigalionidae; genus Sthenelais; species Sthenelais limicola. Next base: position 9,734,188 of record OW804100.1, on the reverse strand, counting down.
TGAACTCTTTACTAAAAGCCATGCAAGCACTTCTTTCCTTTTCAATCGCTTTTATAATTTATTGGTTCCTACGATGAACACGTCTGATTCCTCAGAAGATACGAATCTATAAATGGTGCTCAAGAGTTCAAAGCTACTCATTGCTCTCATTCATAGCAACACGGGCGGTCATATGGTCAAGTAAACACACGCAGTCCGCCACCAATCCGGCCACAGCACAACCACTTGTTGACTCGGAAGCTTCTCGGGAAACAAGCCGTGAGCTAATATTGACACCAGGCTACAGTGCCCCCATACACGCCCACCCTCGTATTACTTCCAGACCATCTAGGAACACAACTAAGGGGGTTTGTTGCTGTACGATCTCTCTGGACCCATACCGGAGCTGCGAAGAACAACTGTGAGAACTGGGATACGTGAGCTGTCCTTACCTTTAAGAGGAGGATGGATTTGCAACAATATGTTGGAATTCGTCACGATAAAATGACAAAGAGTAGGAAGGAAACTAATCGACTTTTGTCCTTTTATCGTAGCTTCTCAAAGGGTAACCCGGCAAGATGAAGTCCTGAGGAATTGATCTCTGACATTTTGTGTTGGAGATCCGTCTACTTCAAGAACTCTCCAAAGGAACACTTCCATAGGTACAGTCATAAATAATGTAGATAAAATATCTCCTGAGCTGTGCCGCTTCAAGCAAGGTAAGAAACGTCTCTACCTACAAATGCTACTTGGACGTACGCCTTGTGGATATTAAAATCTAAGCTGAAGCCATCAATCCTAGTCCATCTGTCTACGGTTACTTCCCAATAAATAAGCTGCCATGGACGTACCGGTCTCTGCCGCTCATAGAATTAACTCATAAGCGGTGCTTCTTTGGGAGGGTCGCACTTTTCAATCTTGAATCCATACAGTGCGATGATTCCCAGAGCTGTGATGGCTTATAAAATGTTAATGATTGAAAAACCCTTCACAACTCGGCAATGACTGGAAGTAATTGCATTTGGCCTACGAAAATGCCCTTGCCATTTGAATTCTCCAGACCAAGTCTAAATAAAAATGCAACACGGTCTTACGTATTTCTAACGCTGAAAAGTAAGCCTATACCCTAGCTGTTCAGTCACAAGGCAATTGAATCTGCATTCCCTTAGAGAGGTAAAGGACAACGATTTCTCATTGAGCCGATATCCATAGATAGTATTCCCTATCCACCGGGCTGCTCTCGGGGTCAGATGAGAAACGCAGGCACGATTAATTTATGGAAATCGGAGGAAACCTACTTGATATCTCCCCGAAATGTTCAGATGCCCAGCTCATGTCTCCTTATGCAATATGCTCCAAATAGAAACTGTGTGCCTCTGATTTCCTTAACATTTTACATTTTCATCGTTCTGATATTATGATGTGCGTGGCTTATGTATAATAGATAAAGGATATCAGCAATACTGTGATGCACTCACATGTAAAGGGTAGAATATTAGTATTGGACCTGAGCGTAGCAATATGCACAGACATTCATAATGGCCTCTGCATCCATGCTACTCCAAGACGGGTCAGGTCAATGTTGCTGTAAATATGCTACACTAACAGTGGTTCGCTTCTGCTACGGGCTGTTTTAGAGCTATGTGCTGCAGCATAGAACCTAATGGATTTAATTTCCTTATATGTTGATGAGATAGAGTAGTACCACTAGCAACCTGTGCTAAAAATGAGTCTCCATCGGAGCACTTAAGACGCTATTCTAATCTAGAAGCTTTTTTAAAATAGGGGTTGCTGCCCCGACGTCTGGAAAACATAATACGCTTGAGGTGAAACCTGAACTGGGAGAAACATGGGTTGTAGTAGGAAGAAAAAACCATGCGATTTACGACCAACCTATCGCATCGCAGTAAATTTCCACTCGTAAGGAGGCGGAAGTCTTATCGTGAAGTTGTCAAGCATGTAAAAGGGTTATGTCCTTGACTTTATGGTTGAAAGAAAAAGTATGTGCACGATAGAGAAGCTTAGTAAGCAAGAGTTTTCGTGTTGCAAAACATGACTGTGGAAAACCCTATTGACAACTCTATTCTTTCATTATGTACCATACCTGCCTGAGGGACCGACACACATGTATATTTCTAAAGGATATTAACAGTAGCGGCAAACAAGTCTTTCGGATCTTTTCCTCTATAATTCAGAAGGACAACCAGACTTGCTAAGATCGATGTCCAGTTAGACCAGCAAGAGTGAGCAATTGTTTACAAAACATAGGAGAAGACCAATTCCTACAAAAGACTCTGCCATCAATATCTACTCCCAAATTTCCAGACGGAGGGAAGCTGTCAACACTCATCCGCAGTATTTCCATAACATCCAAACTTAACCCATCCCATTTAAATTAAATATCATTGCTCGGGGCAGACACGCGAAAATAGCCTGCTGCTTTGGAAGTTGTCAATAAAATAGAGAAATAATTGTTTTTAGGTGGGACTGAAATATTTTTAGAAGATCAATGTTGTCGGGTGATGAAGTGACGAGGGGCACATCGGAGATCTGTCTAATTGTAAAGGGAGTGCAAGAATCAGAATCCGTGTATGCGACCAGGAGCTTTAAAGGAATGAGTTGACACGTTAAGCCCATTTTCCCTGGAAGATTATCTTCTGTCAACGCTACGATCCAGTTCGATCAAAAATGGGAGAAATGAGATGACAGAATCAAGTAGGACACAAGTAGCCTTGTGACAAATCACCATTGTAGACACTTTGACTGCGGTCCTATTCCAACCGTATTTAGGTGTCAGTTCGCCCTCCGTCTCATTCCGCAAATGGAAGGACATTATTTAGTAGCTGTGTAATACAGAATGCAAGTCATAGCTTAGAAGCTGGTTTTGAAGCGTGGAATATCATTACATAAACATAAAGAGAATTTAGTGTGGAGGAACATTCAATGCTTTAGAACAATTTTCAGCAAATAAGAGGAATTCTTGATGTATATAAATTTGAATGTCATTGTGCAACCCTTATACCGTAGCATGATAACAATATGCAGAGCTGACGCATGTACGTAAGTATTGGTAAATCTGTCGACAATATGATTCACATATATTATTCATTAATAATAATTCTCAAATGAGAAGCGATTGTAAAGAACATAGGAAATGGTCCTGTTCTAGATCGTGCTGCAGCAATTGCCCCGTACCCTCAAGGGCATGATAAATATAATCACTGTCTTAGCTCGGTAATTTCCCGAATCTTCCTCTCCTGACTCGCCATTTATTGATATAGAATATTAGATTAGGGCAGGCAATAGCCCGTGCCAGTGTGACGTGGCGCATCTGGGAACATCGTTTCCAGTTATACCAGCAGACTTTCATGTAATTGGCGCCCGAAACAAAAGTGACAGAGGCAGAGACGGTCTTTTGGCTGATATCATCTATTTATGGAACCGTAAATCGTAGGGAAAATCGAGTCTATAATTTCATACATGAAGACGGATCTGTCAGTAGGCTTGCCGCATGCTAGCACGCAACTGGCGTCTCTCATCGTGTGACAAGCAACCCTTCGTCTGGTTCCTCCCCAGCTACCCTCTCTCTTCCTCTCTCTCTCTGCATCTAGGAAACCTTTTATAGAGATTTGTAACTTCCTTTCTAGAGTGACATCACGAAATGGTAAATTCTGGAGGAATTCCTGCATGGACCTCGCCTTTAAAAACCTGGCAGAAGATACTGAACCTGGCTTTATCTTGACATTAAACAGGCCCGATCTGTACCTTTGGTGCCTCAACCTAGGGATACGATTAAGGCTTTGTTAAGCTTAAACACTATGAGACCAGACTATGAGCGAGGAACTTTCCAAGGTATCACCAAGGCTATCAGAAGATAAGCGCCATACATTCCGAGGTAAGTAGTGACGTACATGGAAATGAAAAAGAACATTAGAGAAAAGAGAGAAAAGGAAAGCTGCTCTGCATTCTGGAGTACTAGCTCTCTGTAGGATATAGCGCCAGTGGAAATACAAGGACACCGAGTCTCGCCATAATGCCATTCTCTGATGCTTTGATCCTCCATCGAGCGCTCGAGGCAATGTCACGGGGACCTTTTTAGTGAAAGAGCGCGTGTCAAAAATGGATTCAAGATCAAATAGGCCACGGTTCATAGAAAACTACCTTGACATGGAGACATGCATTTCATTTGCATGGCAGAATAGCCAGGCACATTAGAGAAACACAGAGTCATTTATATTTATAAAGATGAAATGTCGATGGATGTCTTTTGGGTTGTTTTCGCTTTGTGGCATTAACAAAGCTTATTAAAGCACTAGAGCTAGGCTGAAGGAGACTCCTTTTCCCTATAGCATATCGATTATACAATGCATTGGAAATATGACCAGTCTGAAAATGCTATTCTTCGTTGCGAAACACCCACAAACACCATTGAAATGTATGTATAAATAGAAACAAACTGCCCCAAATATGTCAATGACCTCGGCAAATCGTTTTGTTCATGGCTTTTTATTGATGCAAACATTGAAATCAGTTTTTAAAAAATGAGAGCTTCTGACAATTGATTCATATTATCCTCAGTATTAATTAGAACACCGGATTAATATGTATGTTACATTTCGATCATGATATCTGTTCATGTGAAATGAATACAGTCAAAGAATTTTTAAAATGACATTTGAGTCCGTTAGAAAAGCCACTATGTGTTGATTCTTTATCAGTCTGTGGTATCCTACAGTGTAGCCTGAATCAATATTCCTCTAGGCACTCCCCCGAGCTCCCCTGAGCATATGTATGTGAGCATATCCTGAGCTGTCGTGGGACCCATTCCTATGTTTAACCACCCGAAGCCCGTTTCACTTGGCTTGAACTTTATTAGGGAGATCGGTGCAATCCCACCGAGTATTTGTCCATGAACTCAAAATAATCCAACCATCGACTTTAATACTAAACATCATTTCTATAAGCGATCCATTGAACCATAGCTTTAATAACTGACTATGGTTTGGGACACGCGTTTCCAAATATCACGAAATCATGTGAAAGTTTGTTCAATAAATTGTATCAAAACGGTAGTGTGCATACTTTCTCAATGGTCATGGGGAAACGAAAATAATTAGACTTCCAAATGAATTAGATCCTTATAGGATAACAGTTAGCTTCGGCATTACATGGCTGAGCTTTTTGTGGATCCCTTGAGCACTTGGGATCAAGGAAAGTGAAAGCAACCAATGAATGATCGTACTTTTGTGTGTAGAATATTCTCGGTTAGTCCATCCCATGTGCCTTAAGAGGGTCAATATTTGCACATTAGAGTCACCAAGCTTCACCCTCACAACCCACCGGCATGTATTTATGCCTAATGTGTTCATTCAAAATACCCTAATCGATTGCCTGTGTTTGCTTGAGGTGGAGGCTGGAGCGGCTAGGATGGGAGTATAGGTGTGCTTAGATAATGTTTATAAACGTGTACGCATTCTTATCCACAAGCTACTATTCCAGATTGTCAGGTGGATAGCGGCGGGTGCAAATATCAAACAAGAATGCTGTTTCAATATAATCCGAGTTAGGAAGGAGAGTCGGGTAGGTTAAGGAAATGGGTTTCACTGGCAGGGTTGTTATCTGTCATAAAGCACGATGAGGATGGCGTTGGACTTGGAGGGGTCCACCTTCCTAATATTTATCTAGATACTCGCTGGATTACGACGCACTCTGTGATATAATATAATTATAATATACAATATATATATATATATAATGTACATAAAAGGACATAGCTTGATGCCATAATTGGAGATTTCGTTCAGTGTTGGTAACAATGGTGCTAAATGAAGGGCCAGTGGAAAAGGTCCATGACACCTTTCTACAAAGATTTTTCATGGTGGCTTAGAAAACTATGGCGAGTGTCTTTTCGCAAAGAAAAACAAAAACAAAACAAGCAAAACAAGCGTTATTGCCCTGGCGCAAATGGACCCATGTTTCCTTTGGGCATAGTCCAATAAAGGGAAAATTGTCTATAGGGAATTTTGTGTTTCAAAGCTACTTAAAAACGGTGAAACTACATCTCATTTCCGTTATTGTATTTCATATTCGATACTAATGTGTCGCCCTGGATACAGGAGAAAAGCCAAAGTCGTATGTTCATCAAACTCTGATCTATATATAATTGGAAACATTAGCTATTCCAGCCCATATGGCAGAAACTCCATTGGAAATCTATTGGAGATTAGAGACTGTCTGCCCAGTAGTGCTTCTATAGTGGAGGAGGAATGGCCCCTGCGTGCACAGCCTAATCCTCTGATACCGATTATGAGCCTGTAAAACAACTGGTAACAGCTCCCCCGTGAATGGTCAAATCGGCCATATGGTGTCCAATTCAATTCTCAGGAGCAAAAGCTCATTCAAGATTGGCACCGCATTCTTTTGCCCTCCCGTAGACGAATGAGCCATCGCGATTCGTTTAGGCATCCTTTATTTGAGGAACAAATGAATCGTAAACGTGATAAACGTAATTTCAATTATCAATCTGAAATGCCATGTGTGTAAAGAGTTCTTACCCAAACATGTGACCGAAATTAACAAACATTTGAGTCTGATGATGGATTTTTAAAAAGACAATCAGAATACCACAAATGAGCAACAGTCGACATGTTTTTCGACCCATAGAGACGAACTTGGACAAAAAAACGAGCACAAATCCAATTGAACAGACCTACCCCGATTAAGTGGATACAATTTTCATTACCGACATTTTAAGGACAATAGACCTATTGACAATTAAGATCTCTTGTCAATGCTTTTAATCTTCAACCGAGTCTTCACAGAATATGAAAACCTGTCACATGAGAGAAACGTCAAATTCAAGTTGACTTTTCATTGTGCTTATTTCATATTACCATGAAATTGAATACTTCATTTATAATAAGTCATACATACAAAGTAACTTAAGGATCATACTGAGTTACAAAAATATTATAAGTCTATACTCATCGTGAAATATGATCAAAACTGTTTATTACTTTAACTAATTACAGAGCGGTGTGGTGTGCGGTGTGGTGTGCTACTGGGGAAATTGGATTATAACCTGCGATAAACCAAAATTCACCAATCATACTGTATAAACCAGCAGTTCATACAGTCATTATGTTAATTAACGAGTTGGCTTCAGTCGCTTGCACTCGCTGCTGCCCAACTCGTGCAATATTCCAGCTCCTTCAACCAACTCCTCGTTGGTTTACCTATTTGTTATGTTATATTATATGCTTTATATGAGGTAGAACGATGCATATTTTGCAGAAATATTATTGAATTACGACCTCATGTGACTCTGGCATTACCCACTGGATCATGATCCTTTTTGTATCACTAGCCTACACACATGCAGCGCGGTTCTATCGGACCATCACTGACAGGCAGAGAAAGTTTGTTTGGACTGAGAGAACTCACATTTTAGAATCAATTCATGGCCCTTCAAGAAGTTTTAAATCTTTTAAAAGCCAAAGTAATGCTTTAACAATGGGTGATCTTTTAGTTTATTTCCTTCTATTGATCGATATTTTACCTGCGTTGACAGCTACAGTGTAAATTGTAACCCCCATCAGTTCCTGTCAGCGACCCCACTGTCATAGGCGGAGAATAATTTAAGTAACAAGTTGATATTTAAGTTAAAACTATTTAAAGTAACTCCAGCAAACATTCCTTTGAGCATGGCTCGCTTGGAATTATATTCTAAGTAAGTGACTTCACCATATACAACGGCAGAGTGTAGAGTGGGATACGCACGTGACGTAAAAGAGTTTTAGGTTGACCAGGAAGACCTGCGGAAGGCAGATGTTCATACCCTTTTCCAATGACGCTGTTTCTCTGCATGCAATCGTTAACACTGATATCATACCGGGAAGAAATATATATAACAAGTTTCAGGGAATTTATTAACAAAAATCCTGGCTTTCAGTACTGGAAATATATAATAGATGCCTCCGAAATGATTATGGGTTTTTAGAGTAATTAGGTTCCTTGTTTGACGTAAATAAAATACAAATATGTATATAAAAAACAAAATAAGTTGTTTTTATGTGTTTGGGTTTTGTGTCAATTTGGCCATCCATTCTACCATCTAAGATAAACTGCAGCAGGTGATGCTGTCCCAGATCTGCCGACTCTAAATACACTCCGCTCTCCCGATCCCGCGTGACATGGCGGGAAACCGGAGCATAAACAGTCTTGGAGCCCAGAGACACCAACTCCTTGTCTCACCAGAAAATCTCTAGTTCTTCTTGGTTCTAGCACTAGATATGTGTCTTGATATGACTAAGCTCCTTTGATGGCCCACTCGCAGTAAAACAAAACAACAAAGTCATATTTGTCTGGATCATGATATTCCCATCCTGACCCAGTTTTCCCTCTGCGACACCCCTATTTCCGCTCTACAAAAAAGTGCCCTGTTCACCAGGTGTCTAACAAATGTCAGACGGAGAGTCAGTTCTGCCGTTGAGGGAATTTGCCCCAAATTTACCAAATAATTGAAACTTGTTGAAACGCAATTTAATTCATATGGTACATAGGTACGGTTGCTCTGTGTACATCCTGAAAATTTAGAGAAAATATTGCCATTATTAAAAAAAATGGCGGGCTGGTAGAAATCCTGAACATTGGGAAGGACAGTGTCATACAATATTATAAACACTGGAATTCCCATATAGGGGAAAACAATGAACATTAGGATATAAATTATTAGGATTTAAGATTTTATCTTAAACATCATTTATTTGATATGACAATATGGCTCTAGGTGAAAGATTGCTCATTTTCGTTAAAATTTGGATTTTCATTTCATATGATGACATTGAGAAATTGTATTTCATCGATTATTTCCACTATCATGGCGGTGGAGATTAATCTATTACAGTTTAAATTAAAAGAATCCTCGTACCGCTATATTGGTTTTGTAGCACTGCATGTTTGTATTTGCTGTCAAATGACTTGGATATGATACAGGAATCATCATCTGAATGTTGCCATATGAACTAAATCTAGGTATCCCACCTTCAACCCTAATAGCATCATTAGACTTTTTATTCCTACATTGTATTCATTTTACCTACATTATTATTACCTAGGATTGACTGAAAATAACGTCAGAAAATAAAGCATGGTGATTTTCCTCAAAATTACGGTATTAAAATGGGTATTTCAGCGATACTTCATTAACATTCAATGTCAATGCTAGATACTTAATAGGGGTTACCCATAGCATATATCATTCACAAAGAATCCATTCGTGCAGTGGGAAAAACATACAAAGCTTATTTTTGAAAATATTTTTGATTTCGCCAAATTCTCCGCAACGGTGGAATTGACCACTTACAAAGCAGCCACGGCAAAAATACCCAGACTAGGACAAATATTTTTGTTTCTTTTAAGTTCAGGATGGGCGAATATTGGATGAGGGCTCTACTTACTTTCCGTGAAAGCCTGGGTGTTTATAAACGAATCAGTTCAAGAATGAGACGGGCCATAATAATCATGGAACGCATATGATATTCCCCAAGGATGTTGACCTAGTAAGAATAGACAGAGCAGTGCGCTAGGTGCACCTTACAAACTGCACCTAAGCAAATAGTGAAAAGTACATGTACCAAGCTTTTGTCTTGTCTCTGGATTTCATCTTAAAGAAATTCATATATAGAGTGTGGAATAAACTTCTCCTCACTGATGTGAGGACATCTATTGTGTTTATGATCAGGTGGAAAGTACAGGCATTATTTGTAAACAGATCTATGTGCACATAAACAAGCTAGTCCATGGACATCAACAAAGCAAGGATTCGGGCGAAGCGGAGCTAGATCACATGTCGTCGTATTTATTTAAGTCTTGTTCATGTGTCAGGGTAGCTGTCCTAGATAACAGTTTACTCAATGTACTTGTCTGTTTATTCATGAATCTTTGTCATTTGAAGAGGAATATTATTTTACTTCAAGGCATCTTTTTGACATTCATATTCTTGGAAATGGACCAATCCATTAAACTGAAAGCTAATGGTCAAAGTCCATCCCAAGCGGAGAGGGAAATTTTCCATACATTTACATCAAAGATTCGTCGGATATAAAATATTAACGTTAGATTGCCCATATCCTCTTATGAATGTGGAACCTAATACAATCGCACATTTCTTTCCTTTAAAGATGAGACAAAGTCTTGAGGTAAAGTGTTACTGGTGTCATTGGGGAGGGGCAGTGCCTAGTGAGAGCCCGCTTTGGGTCAGCCAGTCTGTAATAGTTGTCAGCCTCTTCCCCGACTCCCTGATCAAGCTGAAGAGTCTTAGCACAGGGTGCCCTGACACGAGTGTCAGCTTCTTCACGATTCACTACATTGGGTCTGAAGCTGATACACCGTCAGAGGCTTATCTCGAAGCCACTGACTACATGCCAACACAGCTTTTCCACTGTCTTATCCAATATCTTCTAAACAAGCAACCAACGATATCCTACAGAAAAAGATAGTTGAGAAAGAGGAACATTTGGAAGAGAATGGTCCTGCGTATGTTTCATCTTTTATGTATACATACGTATCTATGTATCAATGTATCTCCTTCCAATGCATTGACAAAAGCAATACTGTTACCTCTGGGTTTAAGGTCAGAGAGAAGCTCATGAATTTAACATAAGCAATCTTGCTTGTGTTTTCATAGGCGATGAAGGAGCAGTTGTGGACGAGGACAATGGGCGGCTCATGATCAAAGAGACTATTTCATACGCAGCTTGGTCTTTCGGTCGCTGAGGCAAGTCTAACTCGACTGAACGCTCGGTCAAGAAGAATCTGCAGACAGAGCCTTTTAGTGTTAACTGAGGCCTTTTTTCCTGAGCAGGGTTTAAGCAAGGTTAATGAATACTTAAACAGGGGAGGTGTTCTACGGGGTGGTGGCAGCTCCCTCGTCTAGATGGTAGTGCAGGTGGAACAGATGTGTCCGCTGGAGCGTTCAATTATAATCATTTGTTCAAAAAGAAATTACATTACACTCAGATAAAGGAATATCTGCAATTAATCTATACCCCAAATAGCATTTTCCCGAAGTCCCATTTCTTCGCACTAAATAAATCAATAAGCAGGTCATGTTATAACTGGTTGAACTATTTTTCACGAAACAATTATTTCATTCTGGGTTCATCAGCGCCAATGAGCCATCAGCATTTCTTGCAAGCAACTTTCAATTGGAATTGCATTCATTGTCATAAGGGATAGAGTGGATATTGATTATGTGCACCTGGGCAAGGGTAAAACGGAATTAATTCATTGGATACTACATTAGATCGGTGGAGATGACGGGTCTCACTGACTAGATATGACATCTATGTCAGTAAGTTGTCAGAAAATCTATATATCTATATTATCAAGACACTTGGCGAGGCATTGGGTGTAATACATGTTATTCTAGTCTGAACATCAAATGGAGAAACTGATTACAAATGTTATGTGTGAGAAAGAGAGCAATGGGTACATACACACTATGATGAAACATCCATACAATCAGCAATTGATCGTCTCCAATTGTAAAAGTAAATTTGATCATTCGCAATCGCAATTCGCAATAATTCATATGCTCTGAGCAAATAAACGCCACATTATTATATTAAACTGAGACGTTGTGTTCTAGCTTATTATTTTACAGACAGTAATTCCGGTGAGTATGAAACACGCTGTGGCCGTAACTAAAATAGCAAATACTCGGTATACACTAATGTTCTCCCCAGGTAACATTGAGGGAGCAGCACTCGCAGCGCTCATCAGTGGTAATTCGGCCGTCCCAGCCACGTGTGTAAAAAGATGACCCTTCTTTATATATCATCTGAAGCGCACATGTTGGATGGGAGAAGGGTGGCAGAGAGAGGGGGCGAGGTCTTGTTTCTACTCGATGGTTTGGGCACGGGAATCAAGTATAGATATAAACAGACATGTATCAATGGTAGTACAAATAGGCGCATATAGGAAGATCTGTATTCATATTGGGTAGACCTCTAGCAGCACCAAGTGCCTGGGCAACTGGGCAAGGGAGCAATGGGAAGGGTCCTGCGTTTTTCAAGGCGTGTTGTAAGTACCCCTCCCCTCCCTCGCACACACGCATCTCCTCCATATCCCACAAACACATTTACACCTCTCCTCGCCAGAATATTGCTGTACAACGGTGCCAATGTAAACGCTTTGTAAACTCTTAACTCTCACATATTATAACCAGTCGCCCCCTGCACGGCACACGGTCCACCAGGTTCAATAAGGTTCAACACAATTGCAGGGTCGCAGGTGCTGGAGAGATATTGCCTGGATTGTGGAAATGGAAAAGCTTCAGGGATAATCCAAGACATTATACCCAGAATTCTTTATACTAACAAATGCATGAGTATATGCTAGGGCGGTGTAGCACTTAAGCACACTGGCAACTGAAAGCATAATAAAAGCACAATCGTCATCACAATTTATTAGATACATGTAATTGATAGCTTTAATGTCATGTTTGTGTTTGCCAGAATGGCTCAAAGTTCATCGCCGGCTAACTGGCAATCCGCAGGCTTCCACTTTTAAATAAATCTTTTATCTCCAAAGGCAGCTAAGAATTAAACATTTGCGTGAGTCAGTCTGCATGTAAGGGGTATGGAGGAGGGGTAGTCTCTTGCGTGTTGAGCATTTGTAGCGTTCGCACAGAGAGCACAAGTATGTGTAACGCTTATGTGCCGGGCGAGCCTTTGTCATGTCGTGTCTATGTGAGCTGCTCCTGCCCCAGTAGGAGAAGCTCACAGATTTGATGCATTTTCTTCCTGTACAGCTCACAATATATTGGCTCCTGTCCGCATGGTGCGCTGATGTATGGCCTCAGGGTGTCTCCGCTCTCTCCCCATTCACTCTCACCCATATGTATACATATATTTCCGCCTATATTTCTCATTTCAAATAAAGAGAGTAAATTTTACCACGAAGCAAACATCTACTGTCTTCTAAATAAATCGAATCAACTATGGAAACACCCATAAATCTTCCTAAAACACTCTTGGCCCACCTAAGGTGTTTTCTGTCTATTCCCAAGTGAAAAATATTTGATTCCTTATGACTTATTTATCCAAGCTGTCCTAATTGATGGTTGTTTTGTCGAGCCGAAGCACTATGAAATGGATCGTACTCGGACCCCGAAGCAATCCCATCGTCCTATGAAATAGGTGCAAAATTGTCCCACATGCTCTGAATTATAACAGGGAATCCAATCCGACCTTGCCGCCTAAATGAAAAGGAAAACTTAGAAAACACCATAGGGACACGTTGGGTGTGAAGTGCGTAATAAAATCCTTCTTTATGGGCATCCACCTACAGGTTTGTGAGGAGAGAGATGCGCAATCTATCCTAGGCACTGGGACTGCCAAGGCGATTGAGTTCTTTCAATCCCTTGTGGCTAGAATAAGAATGAGCTTGGTCTTTCGGGTGATGCCCTGCCAACCCCAGAGTACACCCACAGCAGATGAAGAGCGCCTAGTCGGAATACACCTAAGCCTAAGGCGACAATGATATATTATCTTCATCTCTCCTCTCCTCGAACCAAGGGCTAATTACAAAGGAGCACCATGCAATGGCCACATGAACTAAACGCTCCCGTCCCTTAAGGGCAGGGTCTATACATGTAACTCGGTTCACTGGTTGATTCCCTTATTAGCTAAAACTCAACCGGAGATACGTCCCTGGTCCCACTATTCATTACGCAATGCATAATGCAATATTATTTTAAATGCCTGGAGCCTACTCTGAATAATTGAATTTGATTCAGCACCGAGCGAGCTATGCAATAATCAAGTCATTCTTGCTGCAAGCATCACTATGTGAGTGAGGCACATCCCTATCATATGGCCATATGTAGCCACCGTGAATTAGACCATGTATCAACCGGGCTTAGGAAAATCATCACTGAGGTAGATGTTCCTACACAGAAGGATTGTCTCTCTATTCTCATCAAATGGCCATAAAGCTAATATATAGCAACACACCCTAAATAAGATGATCATATATACTCAACCTATTTGATAGAGTACGTTAATGACAAGTCATTTATATTCGATAGCATGGGCCCTTTCTGCCTATTCTCTACACCCGATCTTGCTCTTTCCCTTTCATTAGAAACCAAAGGCAAGACATGGGCCCTTCGATCCAATGATATCGTCACATATGAGCCACATCCGTTTATGGGCATTCTCGCCACCCATTGAAGGCTTCTCGTGTTGCTATACAATTTGCTGGCCTGTGATGATCCTGCACAAATTGTCTCTTTTCCTGTACTACTCGCCATAGCGTCTCTGCTCGGGGCATCCCATACGCGTTGTTCAGCAGTGTCTCATTTCCCCTCCCGTGTTCTACACCCCCTCCTTGTACAAACCCATTAGCGTCTGAATGACAGAGCTATGGCAGACGTTAGGTACATGCTCAAACTTAAAAGCTGCCGACTGGAATTATCCATGGCGCCGATGACTTCAAGTGGGGACAAGATTTTGTATGATTTTACATCATTCTTGTAATATTTAAACCTTGATACGTTTAAATGTATTTTTCTAACTTTTGTTAAAATCTATTATAGATGGAGGCGGTGCATGGAAATGTCAGATGAAGGTCAAAGATGTATGTTTCTATAGATCTTTATTTCTGTAATGTGAATTTAGATGGAGGTCATGTAAATGTTATCTAAAGTACGAGGGCCTGAATAACTGTAGGTGGACGGTGGACAACTAAATCCGTATAGCCTGTATTCATGACCAGAAGAGGCAGGGTCACACAAAAAGTATGATTAAGACGTATGGTGTCCATCAAGGAGATGATGTCTGTCAACGACCTATACACTAAGTTACATGGTGGGGGTGAGGTTATCCAAAATAATAAAAGAGGTGTATGAGGGAATACTACAATATCACTGGACACAATTGTTGGTTAATGTTCAATACTGTGGATGAAAGCAAGGGTGGATCCCTGACAGAGAAGTATAGGCGATGGGGAAGAGAAGGCGGAGGTCGAAGTTGCACATACTGCTGACTAAAGCATACATATGAACGTAGGTTTCAGCGGCGGATAAGATGAATTGTAAGATGAGACACGAGAGCTGAGTAACGTAAAATAAAAAAGGGTTATGGGGTCAGGCAGGAGCCCCTTGTCATCATGTGGCAATAGAGGGACGCAGACAAAATGCCGAGAGAAGACAGAAGGTAGAGAAAGCTTTCCAGTTGGTGTGCCATCTATTTTCAACGGTAGACATATAGATTTGCTGATGAGGACAAAAGGCCAGGGTCAACTAGACAGACCAGGTCAGAGACGTAATTATACAGCTAAGGGGCAACATCAGAAAGGCAGTAGAAGGGAGATGGAATACCAAAACCAACTGCCACGTCTAATCTCAAAGAGGACAGATGAGTTTGGTTGCATGAACTACTCATTTCGAGTGAAGAGAAAATGCCTGGAGAACAAATCTGCACACTGAAATTCCAATGTACACATGGCTGGAGCTAATTCAACTATGGGAACTATTAGATTCTTCTTTTACGTTTATCATACAAGGGGACATCTGGCTCTTTCTACTTCCTGGCCAATCAATAGATGCTGGGGCGCTCCAAATAATGCTGCCTTCGTAATAGTATATATATGTGTGCGACAGTTGCCTAGATGATTTCCATTCAGGAACAAATGCAGACCTAAAGGTGTTTTTTCACCTACGGTTATGGCTTCATGCAACAATTGTTTGATGTCATCAGCAAAACCAATGCTTAGGATGACTCATGTTGGAAGAACTGAATACATGCACATTTTACAATTGTACTCTGATGTTGCAGTAATATTTTTGGAGAGGTAAAATATATAAGAAATCGGATTTGCAGGTATGTCTGCCGAGGGGATTATTGAAAGGATTCCAACCATTGGACTCCATTGAGAATATCTGCTATAAGCATGGTTCGAATATCATCAATATGGGTCCCTCCATTCGATTCACCCTTCTGTATTGGAACTCGAAATTCAATGTATTGTACTTACTGAACCTGATACATGTGATATATTATTAGGCCGCGTCCAGGGCTTTTAGTTTGCTTCGGTGCTTTTAATATTACTCATTATAGATAACGCGAGAAATATTTAAGCAACGGTTTATATATAAATGTTCATTTACAGACAGAACTTCCACACAATTCAATAGGGAGACGTGGGTTAACTGTTGGCACATTCTCTGATCATGGATTAGTCCTCTAATTAGTGGAATTTCCCTAAAGGGTTCCTGATTCAGAGATGCACAATTTGTCAAAAGGTTCCAATTCCTCTGCATGGTTCCTGGCTGCGCTAAATCTTATGAATTATAATGAATATATAAGCAAATGATCTGGGTTATATATTATGATTTATCCCGCGGGACAGGACATTGGCGGAGCTCAACGCTTCGATCTCCCGACTATTAACCGTGCATCATTCATCTTTCTAGACTGGCATTTAGTGTGGACTGATGGGAGAAAAGTTAAGGATGTACACCAAAGAATCGGCACGAGTGGCTCGGCACCATTTTGTCACAGTATCCGCATCATGAACCTATCGGCAATATGCAATTTACTCTAGCGTATGAAAAAGAGGTTTATCACGATACCCATGGCTCCTATACGATGTAGTACATAGCCTCTTCTATCAATAACGATATCAGAGTTTTAAATGTCCACGTAACATTTAGGATACTACATATAATATATTCGCAATCTAATAGCCTAAACATGGCTCTCATCGAGTGAATCATAATTAGGTCAGAGATTACGTCTATAAATGCAATCAGACTGCGGTAATGCTTGGCGAGAAGCCATTGTGCAAGTAATCCATTAAGCCACTAACTTGTATTATAGAGATAATACGCTACTTCCATTCACGAGAGGAACTCATCAATCAATCAATCAATCAACTTACTAGTCACAGCACTATAAGTATAAACTTAGGATATGATAAACCATCGGTGCGCAATGCAAATAATGGAGCAGATTGGCTCCTTGGCAATCCGCATTTATAATGAGAAGCAACCAATGTACATGCCCTCTTTTATACCTTGCGAAGGGAGGGGGTAATTCTTTTAAAACCCTTTATACCAAAATTGGAGCGGATGAGGAAAATGCTCACTCCTGGGGACGTGTCCTGTGGAATAACCTACCCTGTTATATAAGAACGAGTGATGATTTAAAAACTGTCAAAAAGTCTGATTTTTTTTTACTGAAATCGTTTGACGGTAGAGAATGTACGTAATTTGATTTAGTTAGGTTTAGGGAGTCCCGGTGTTTTACTGTTGCATTGAAATGCCCTTCTTAGGGTTATGGCGGTTATAGATGGAACCAATATATTTGAATATGATGGTGAAGTTAAGGTATTTCCTATAATTATGTGATGAATAAATCGGTAATAATGATTCTTATAGTAAATTATCTCATATTTTGACATGGATGTTGTAAATTGTAAATGCTAGGTATATACATAGAACTACCCGGGATTCGAGGCGGGAGTGAATATTCACTGATGACGGTCAAGGGACGGTAGTCCCGCGACCGTCATCGGTGAATATTCACATATTGAACAACGCAAGTATACATCCGCAAGGGCGTCTTTGTTATTTTCTATTATTTAATGTGTGAATGGCTGATTAAGTAATAAAAAACAAATCTATATATAATTCTTACCTTGGTGGCTAAATGAGTATAGATAGGACAATCAATCATTTCAAATAAAAAAGAAAGACAATCCAATCATAAATATAGAAAATCCCTTTTGGGTGGAAGTGCAGAAAGCATGGGAGTTGGTCTACACCAGCATTCTTCCCGCGAGCGCCCTGTTAAATAGCTCAATATGGAGCCTTGCATGTCATCTTCATAGGCTACTTATCACGCCTCATATTACAGCATGAAGAAGTCATACAGTTATATGGGTGTAAAACAGTGCAATAGTTGTTGGCGATAGAGAGAGATCCTACACAGCATATGCCACCGCGGTGCTATCGTATTCGCCAACCAGCTTGCGATGGCTCTCTCCAATATATCAAACCTGTGTGGCTCCATAGTATATAGTTCTCAACTTCTCCTCTTAATATCATCAAGAGTGGAGAAAGAAAGAGTTGTTGCTTGGTGCGAGAGAAATACTATGAGGGTTCAAATAATGTAATTGCTGACCGCAGATTGAACCCATGAATGCTGGATAGGGGCAGGGTTCCACCAGACCGCAAACTTATTGCGGCTAGTATGCGGTTGTATAGTTATTGTCATTTATTAGTTGTTATACACAACCTATATTGGCACAACCTATCAAGACTCTCCTCGGACCCACGACCAGACTTCATATTTACTCTCGTTGCTCTACCATGTGTCATTATATTCGGAATGTGAAGGCACTGTAGAATGCAACCGCAACGACCACAGAGGGGAAAATGGTCAGTAGAGTCAGGCCTATATACTTGCAAGAAAGTCAAACTTGGCTTAATTTTTACACACGCGGATTGACAACCATATCCAAAATTGCAGCAAATATTACCACAAGCAGTGAAAAAGGAGTTATTATCATTGACAATCTTGTTTTCCTATGGTATTGTGGTTATTTTTATACAGCAAATCAAAGGAGCGTTAAAAAAACATGCAGGGCCACTCCTGACATGAGGCAAGGAAACGATGTTCTTCCAAACACAAAGCCAAGTCGCATGAGATGCAATAGCGATACATAACATAGTATAAGCTTACTTAATGCGTATGACTAAGCCTGGTGAGTCGGGTGAAATGATTTATTTAATACCCTTTGTATAAACGATCAGAAACAATTATAGCACCGCATAACCTTGGCCGGGACAATATCCATGCCCCCTTAAGAGGTATTGATAAGCTGCAAGGCTGGAAGGTTTCACCAGGGCAGGCAAACTACCTTTGATCTCGTATTCCTTTGGAGGTCACTGAATATAGTCTCTTATACATCAGGGATGACTTGAGGGAACGTTATATTTTATCTGTGAGTGATACATTGTGCCTGTGGGTGGATGTATCTATTTTTAAATCGGATTATATTGCACCGGCAAACATCTACAGAGTCAGCTTGTTCAGAAACCCATGAAATTTGTTAATTTAATATCTGATTAATTATTAATATAAGAGCTTTCTGTGATGGAGTGCAATTCTATAGTTTCCATATTTAGGGAAAATAATTGCAGAGGTCATATCATGAAATGACTCAAATAAATTCATGCTAGTTGCAGTAATTACATTTTTTCCCAATGCCTTGAAAAAACAAGTTTGGTCTGCTGACACAGAAAATGGGGATGAACTGTTCGTCAGAAATCAATGTTGGTCGATTACGTATTAAGATCAAAGTATCGGGTGCATTGCTCTCTTGTGCAGACGTAGATGCTGGTGTTTGCTTGGTGTGCTTGTTTGTTTTTCCGTTTGTTTTTCCACGAGGGCAAAAATTAAAATGCACTTGGACGTTGTTCTTCGGCTAAATTCCCACAAGCCACACGGCCTTGAGCGCCATATACAAACTTTGATCCTCTTCATAGAAAACTGAGGCCAAAATGGCGTGTTACGCACCCAAGCGAATTTCACACCTCACTGGATGTGAATCTCTCAAAAAAGACCAGATCACTTGGGATTCTAGATTATATTGAGAAGAAAGAGAATACGTAATGGAAATCACCATTTAATTAAGCTTGTTGCACCCATGGGCATGTATACAGATGCACAAAGGCTCTTGCTGCCACAGGAAACCTTCTTACATTCACAATCACATTCTTATATCCTCCAAGCTTAACACCTAGGGTGTCTAACTACAGATTATTACTTCTCAATTGCTTTCAGCCCAATGCAAATAGTTCAGCGATTGCTTTAAAACAATTGATTAACGTAGGTCTATATGGGATGTAGAGGACGGTACATGCAGTGGAGATATCAAAGAGCAATGGCCGCAGAAGGGCTGGAGTTTCTATGATCCTTGCTGTGTTAGTAACAGCTGTCCTACACTCTACCTGTAGCGCAAATACTAGCTCCTCATCACAAAACAATTTCCATGGCAAATCTTGGCCCTCAGTAGGCGATCTCCAAGTTGGTTCTCATGGATTTGTGTTCTTATGATCGCTTCTAAAACTTTCCAGACGAAAGCTGGCTCTCTGACCTTTCGCATTGAATTTGAAAACGGCGCCTGAGTACTTTGGCTCAGGCTCTCTCCCCCGCAGTCAGGGAATTGCCTCCATGTTTTTTATAACTTACATCCCATTTTCCTACGGGATTATTTTCGTCATAGATACCTCGTTGGTAGGATCCAGAGTGTGTATTCGCCTAGAAGGCATGTGTTATTGTTCCTGGCAGGACTCAATGAGATTTCTATACTCACGAACGCCTCTACTTCCCCGCCTAAACATACGTTACTGCAGACATGACTTCTGTGGTACTCAGAAGGAGAGTGCGGCTATTTCGGTGGATATCAAGGAGGCTGCAGATTCAAGACCCACACCACATGGCTTTGAGGTGCACACGTTGCCTGTCTATACAACTCTACATTCAGGGTGGAGCCGGGATTCTTCCTGGTATTATTGTTTCCTTCCATATGAATCAATGCTGAATCATAGCATACTACTGGTTCCATATTTAGCCTTCTTTATATGGTACTGTTGTTAACCGTATTTTAAACATTCAAAATAAATGAGTTTAAAAAATAATTGAAATAATGTATAGCAGCAGTCCAAACTTTTATGTATAATCAAAGGTTATTGATGCGCACAATACATACAATACCACCATGAATTGCCTGTTCATGTATACTCTCAATTAACATCTTTCCACCTGTAGATAAAGGTGCCAAGTTAAAATAATGACACACTCAAGGTGGTAATTTAGCGCAATAACTGAGAGGCAATATGATGGAAAGGCACCAGACTATGAGTGAAGTCATGGGCACTGTATATGAATAATTTCTACTTTATAGGGGAATGGTAACAACCTGAAGCAAGGTCCACGCGTCGACCGTTTCTAGAACATGTGATGTATGACATCTCCTGCCGGGGCTATTTCTCGTAGAAGGCACTTTCATAAAGCTCATTTAGCTACAATCAGGTTCTGACAGACTTCTGAGCTGCTCTTGTCGTGTTCTCATTTCTCTCCACTCCACCAAGGGAATACAAGCCTGGCTCTAACCCCCTTACAATCTGAATATGTCGCGTATGTTATATTTAAGTGTGAACAATGGGTGGGATTTTTTGCTGCAAGGCATGGCAGTACTCTCCGATCTACAGTGCTGTCCAATAGCTTTGACCAAAACCAGGTTGATTCATACACGATATCTCCATTACCCCACACATCACAATTAAGGATCAATCATTACATAATGCATGAAGCACATGCGAATAAATATCAACATACGAAGATGAATTTACAGCAATAGGGACCTTTGTAAGGGAGATTATCCTCCTTCGTCAAAGGCTGATAATTGTCTGACAACTATCACTTGAGATGTTGCAATATCAATACGCAGATCGGATTCTTGTATATTAAAAATGCTTCCTCTATTTTCACTTTTCATTTGCAGTGTGTGCGAGCGGTAACAACAGCATTTACTATGCCAATCCATCTTCATAATAATGCATAAAAGAAACATTAAGTGCATCATACATAAATACCTATCAAAGACCGTAAATGCGAAGCCGAGGCCACTTGGAACACCGTATATTAACTTAACAGCGGTTTGGAGCCAGGACCTATATGTGTTATGGTGGACGCCTGGTCAATTATGACACATGCTTTCTCCATGAGGGCCATTATTTAGTATTTTACGTGGGTTCAAAGAGATAAGTGATGATATACCGTCATATAACCAACGTGGCGGGGTGTGACATGGGCCCTATATATAATGTGCCAATAGCAATGCGTGTACCAGTGATCTATAAATCAAATTATACTAGAATGTACATATTACACATATACATGACTGTATATTAGTTATGCTTCATACTGTGTATATAGGTAGGGAGATGTGCTGATGAACCAACATGTCACATGACACACGTTTCGAAAATGAAAAATTGTGTAGCGTATATCAATATCACATCCGCATTACTATTGTTTCTTTCGCACAAGAAAAACAAACAAAAATCAAAATTCATGGCACTGTAAAAGATAGGGAGAGGCGTCTCTGATATGGTAATCACGATTGGAAGAAAATGTAACACTGACTTGGATACGGCACGATGAGTGTTCGTTGTCGTGCCTTCAAACCATTAATTACATTGAATGTTCGTACTCGAAGGTAATGCGTGTGTGGTGATATTGCATGTCTTCGAAGCCAATAACAATCAATGGGGAGAAGGACTAGAAATAATACCAATACGACACTCGTGTATCATCTGTGATCGTATTCTCCTGTCGGTGCGTTACATCATCCTTGCCTGGCCTGAGAGCTCGGAGGGTCGATGTTCACTTTGTTTTTGTTAGCTTCAGAACCATCTCGATTTCTCACCCAGGTTTTTTATTTCTCTTCCCACACGCAGACGATCTGGTTACTGCCGAATCACCCTTGGCTCAATTGTCATTTCATATTTTAATCAAGTGCCGTGTTTTCCTCTCTCGGTTTCGTCATTTTAATCGGCGCTTAATTTGCTACAAGCCTGATATTGGAGCCTCCGAGCAGTCATGGGAGGAAATTTATCAAAGGAAGACGAGACGAAAAGTTTGGTAGATTTAATGAGACGGTTCTTTTTCAGATAGATGAATGTTTGTTATTCTACTCTTTATTGTGATGTATATGACAGTTATACCCAGACAATCCATAACTATGGCATAATACATACATGCTACCAACACCTCGTGGAGGGCAGCATTATGAATTGGCATAAACTACATGTTAAGTAGCTCCACCTGTGTTTCATATTGTACGTCTTGCCAAGGACACATCTGCCTCATCTCACATATACACGATCTTGGCCAATCATTCAAAGAAAAAACAGACATCAATAGAGACCCAAACACGACGTTAACCCAAACACATGTTAGGGTTTTACCTCAACGTAACGATTTATGTTAGAGAAGTGTATGGCCCAGATACATCTTATGTAGCAAGAAGCGGGCATACTAGTTTAATAATACCATCACCTAAGTCAGAACAGCCCATGTATAGTTGATTGATATCTAATCAAATTTATTCTGGCATATAATTAGAAACTAATTTCAGGGTAAGACAATAGTAATTTCTCCCTGGTCGCTAACAACAAGGACGGGTCTTTATTGTGACTAAAAAATCACGAAGGAAAAATCTAGGATTTTCCCTTCAGCCATTTAACAGCTGTCCAAAAGGCCGTATTTGAACCGGAGCACAAAGAACTCCACTTCTGAGTATCAAACGTTTGCCTGGTGAAAGAAGATCCATTAGACATGGAGAGAAAGTGTTTTTATCAGCTCCATTTGTCTGACTAAGTAGGCATGTATGCTAATCAATGCCTCCCCTCTCCACATTTCCACTCTATTTCCAATTTCAAAGCGAAATCTCTCATGGTACTTTCAACCATCCGATCCACAGCGAAATGTGGAATAAGAAATATCAAGATAGGGAATCAGAAACTCATCGACACTGCACGGTGCTATGTGTGGCTATAACACGAATAATAGCAGCAGGCAAGGTATCACAAGGAAAGTAAAAGTAGTTTGATCGTGTTTCATGGCGTTTTTTGTTTGAACACATTTCTGGAAAAAGGAAGCATACAAACCAGCTACTAGGATGTACTAAGAATTGAATTTCAATATCAAAAGTTACGGGGATATACCGCCAGAGAATCAATATAACAATAATGAGATATGCCAGGGAGTTTAGAGCTTGTGACTATTGTTCCTTTTACTAGCATGATCGGATTATTACATCGTGTAAAATGTTTAAAGGACTAATGATAACATTAAATGCCAAATTTGACAAAACACGTGCTAACTACGGGCGAGATCGAACAGTTTATGAGGAGTGTGTGTGTGGGGGGGGGGGGGGGGCAATTTATCAATTTACCCTTCTGAAGTTTCTTCTTTTTTTAGAATTACATGCTGCTTTCCCTTTTTCGGAACGTCAAATATAATAGGGGAAAGGGAATTCCTAAACACGATCGCGCTTTCCATTAATTTATAAAGAGAGAGAAATATGCGTTTCCATTTACATATATATATATTATATGTAGGGCCATTCTCTTTACAAGAACCACTTCTGCCTCTTTTTCTGGCAGGGGAATATATTCATATTTACGCCATCATTTGCTAATAATGACAAACGCTGAAGTCTGTTAAGGGTGAGCCTAGACGGGCGCGTTAGACCCGGGGCCAAATCAAGTCTGACAGATTCAGATAGGCGTTTACACTGCAACTCCAACTTGGTATTCACGGTTGCCGACTATTGTTTTACCAGAAAATGAAATCCCCAAACCGATAAATGAAGAATGATTAACCAGATCAAACTAGTCCCAGCTCATAGGCTTCTCCTGAAGGGATTTCCCTAGTTACACACGGAGATCTAAAGCGAAGACTGACCTTTGGATATTACTTGGCTCCTACTTCATGTAATTCAAGTCGTAAGAATGACAGTGTACAGCAGACTGTTTTGAGTTCACATGAATAATTTGAATTGTATTCAATCCAATAGTTTCAATACCAATATCAAGAGTTGGTTGATCCAACCGGTCAGCATGGTCAAAAAGGGCCTTCGATACAAATAGATTTAGGTTTTATTTGACAGTTTGTTGAATAAATGTGTATTACCAGGGCACATATGCTGGAGATTAATATCTCATATACACTGGTTATAGTCATATATTATATATATACTATATGTACCATGGAGATTCCCCCTGTATTATGAGTCTCGCCATGTTTCAGTCGCCTAGGTATAATGACATGTTGACAGACTTTTACTGTGTCCCTCTACAATTCCACCACCGCAACGGTTTTAACCTCTTACGTGTACAAGAGACGCAGAACCTACCCCGCCCTCGTCCCACGCATGCACACCACCCGCTTTAGCTTGGCATCGCTGTCGAAGCCCACTAACCTTCTCAATCCAAACCTTGGCTCAAAATCTGCGGTGAACCTTTTTAAAAATAACTCGACTACCTACGTTGTTTATTATTTTCTTGCCTCATTCCTCTGACCAGACACAGACAGGGCAAACTTACAGAGCGAATATGGCGTATTTGTTGGTCTGTCAGATGTTTTCTTAGGCTAACAAAAAATGGCGAGCAACTTCCCCATGCATTCAACACACCACCCCCATCTTCATCCTGCCTCTCAATAAACCAGTCAGAGTCTCACGAACGTTTTTCCATTCCACACCGGACATAAACAATGGGAGATGGTCACACCAACTATATTTTTGTATTCTGTTCGCTAGTATTAGTAACCAGCATGTGAATACATTTGTTTGGTTTCTCTGCAAAAAATATGAACTGCAATGAATCGCCAGTCACGGCTGTACTGCACAGAAACACGACACAGACAGTGAACGGCATTACCACACTGGCATCAAATTATTCACAACGCTGTAATCCGCTCCTTGTCAGAACTGATATATGAGACCCTCTGTGTAAATATACCAGCCATGTACGCTGTATTTACCTATACTCGATACATCAGCTTTCTTTCTCTTGCCAATTCAAGTTAAAAATATAAATGGCATGATAATATTTCCTTTTCACACTGGAGGTTCCACGTGGAAGAAAGGGTTAATACACTATTTGAAAAAATAGTTATTTCTATTAAGAGAGATCTCTTTACCATTATCTATTTAACTCACCTTAGATATACACATGTACGGGGCGTGACCTCAAGATCAAGCTAAACAACCCCGATCAAAAGGTCTATAATGGTCTGGTGACTGAATGCAATAGTTTTTACAACAGATGCATATCACGCACCCAGGGGTTTTTAGTAGATCATGGGTGGGTATATTGATGGTTAGCTCAACGGTATCCACGTGACTAAATATTTACCTTTCTCCACAATGGTCCTTCTTTCCGCCCCTGCAGCTCCCCCCTCCCTAGTTGCTTGCACTGTTATGTGTCATTCAAAGTCCCTCCCACAATTTGAGTCCAAGTAAAAAGCAAAGACAATGAACCATAGAGATAGAAATCTCAAATACTGGCATAACAATATGGACAAATCTACCTCAATATACTGGAAACTAAAATGTAATATCTAAATGATATTTCAGTGTCAATACGTTGCCACATAATGTCGTCAGCAATCGCTTTATGCGATGGTGGGGCGTTGCTGCATGCATCCCACCTACTGACCACTACACCACCTAGTGGTCAGTCATACACACTCACCATTCTCTCTCCGCCTCACCTCACTTGACCTCTCACCACCATACTATACACATCAATTTCCCACCCACCCACACCTAATACTCATCATTTTCACTCCGCCTTCATAATGATTATTTAGTCTCTCATCAATTTAATTTAATTCATCAAATTTGTATTCATCAATTTACTCAATATTTATTCATCTCCATTTTATAAATATCTTACCAATTTTATAAAACTTATGATTTTATATAAAAATCAAAATAAAATTTTAATTTCCCAAAGTCGCTTTCAACTTCTCTTATTCCAATCAAATATTTGCGATACAATAATGGTATAAGTATAATAGTGAAAATATTTAACGTAACCTTTTGGGCAATCAACTTTTGGGCGCAAGTTAATCAGATTCCATACGTAATCTCTTTAAATACAATTACTCTTAGACAGTATATCCTTCAGAAGCTTGATCTATCAAAAAATGGTTAAGATGTGCATAATGATGGGAAAGTCCCGAGAATGTCGGCGTTTTTTATTTAATTTAAACTAGGGTTACAATGTCCCGGGGGAGGGCTTTTCAGTGACCCTGGTATTTCCACGTGCAGATAGAGAAAACCTATAATTACACATTTACTAAACTTACAGATCTTTAGCAATATAATACTATATATATAAAAGCCTATCTGATAGAAGGTATGCTCATAAGATGTTAAACGTTTAAAAGGTTAAATATCTATTTGTGTCATAATCTCATAATTTACCTATATAGCTTTTGTTATGTATGTCTTGGTTCTCATGAAAATATAGATGTCAGTCTAAATTGAGCCCAAATAAAATTATTTAAAATAAAGATATATAAAGATCGATCTGACACGAAAGCTTTATGTGTTTGGCAGCGGGCACTAACTAGCAGTACCCAGGCCTATTGGAAAGTTGTTGCCCAGAAAATACTGAGTCAACCTACTTGCATGAACTGAGCTGCCAGCTGAGAACCTGAGGTACTAAAGTCAGAGCCATAATCTGTTGGACCAGGCTCGGGGCATGGATGAGTATAATCATGGTATGTACGTATAGAGTATCTCTGATCAGATATGCTCCTCGAGAATAACATTGCCCTTCAGATATTCAGCGCAGGGAAGGAAGTTCATGTTACCCAAAATCAAGAAGCAAGTGAGGGAATGTGTCTCTCTATATAAAGATTTGAACGCATGCCAACGTCAGCGTTGACACATCTCTTCCACTCTCCTCGCCACTACGCCACAGGCCCAAGTGCCAAATTATGGGTCTGCTCCGATCATAAAGAAAGCAATGCAAAGAAATTCCCAATCAATCCCACTCCTGGTCGTTGAGAACACACTTTCCCTCCTCACCTGGCCAGCCGAGGACGAACTATTCCCTCGAGCAGACGGACATTTGACTTGAAGCAAGGGTGGAACTGTTCAATGCAAATGGTACATAGTCGGTCTAAGCAGGTGTGAAGTAGGTGCCATTGAGGCTACAATCGACGTGCTTCAAGATTCTCAAGCGAGTTAAGGCGACTGGCCATTGTTCTAAACAGACCCATGCTTCCTTGCATATAGCTTTGCATTATAGGGCCTCCTTATTGTAAACAGTACATCACAAACGCCCAGACACCGCCAACTAACCCTTCTTCCACACCTTGAGCATCATCTCAACGCACACAAGTCCCACTCCTAGAACAAATACTCCACCAATTATTAACACTCCACATACTGGCGGCCATCCTATTCATAGTGGGAGCAGCTCCTCCCATCTTCGAAGGAAATATGTCAAAAAAGGGTTGAGCGAGGGTGGAGGTTAGGGTTGGGGTAGAAATGTTGGGTGCATATCAGGGTGTGTATAACACGAAGGATCAGTGTTGTGTTATGCTTGATTTCTATTTGGACGAACGCTAATGCCTGCAAAATCATACCCATATGCCAGCAGATGTTCTTTACATTATATGTTTATAAACGGAAAATATATGGTTGTGTAATGTCCGATCGACAGCCTTAAGCGACTATGGGAACTTAATCTATCTAATCAAGAACAACGACAACGACAGGATCTAATGGACCTCGCCAGCACTCAACGTTTATATTCTTCTATCCACACCCGGGTTGCCAAATATCACAGCTTGTGACGACAACAACCGACATACATAAAGGAAGCAGTACATGACAATGACATGTAAATACAAAAGGGTGTATAATATGTAAGTGTGAGACATACATAAGATAAGTACAACATACAGCAATAAAAAGTTTGAAAATACAGATACATTACACAGCACGACCTCTGTTGGTGACTAAAACCATAACCACGACCCGCGCGGCCAGCACCAATACACATCTTACAAAACCAAGGGTCTCCAAGCGACAGCCGCTTGAGACGCGCGCGGGCGCGGCTCTGGTTCAGCAAAGCTAATCCATAGCCGCGCACCACAATGCCCCTCCCCCTTTTTTGAAAGGAGGGCACAACCGCTTTAGGCTTTCATCAAGAAAAGACTAAACCATAAGGTTAATACAAAAGTAAGAAGGTAAAATAAGTAAGAATCAACAATACATCCGCCATCAAACATTATAAAAATCACAGAATAAATATAAAACATAGGAATCCATACCGGGTTTGCAGGAATCACACGAACAATGGAGAGAACAAACACACAAACACATTGAAGTCTGTTGATCAAGTAACTCTGTCCATTTTGAAACGTTTAGTCCGTGTATAAAGAATCCGAGTGTCCTGGTTATTTTAGAAACACACACAAATGTCCGGTAACATCCTAATTCTGGAAACTGTCCGTTTGAGGCACATATATAGTAGGTCGATGTATAGCTGTGGTAAAAATTGTTCGTATCCGATATAGCTGTATCCTGAGAGTTGAGTTGGCCAGCGTTAGAGACTATCAAGGGACATCTATCCAATATCGCTCATCTCGTCTCGTCACCGCTGGGCTCATCACAGCTGGGCTAACCACTGCTGCATCCGGCTCGACCCCATTCCATGTTCGTATCCAAAGTCTAAACAATTACTATCCAAAAAGACCAAAGTCATACAAAGACTACAGACGCATCCAACTAGATCGTATCGTAAGTGCGTCTAACATCACTTTCTTCATCTTTTAGCAGTTCCTCCTCGTCAATGTCCATATTTTTATCTTCCTCAGTCAAGCTCCTCTCGCCAGAAACATGAGATGAACCAGACACATCCAATCCATCTTCCTGCGCTGAACGGTCTGGGTCCGACTGAGGGACATAATCAGAAGCATCGAAAGCCGCTGACTGCTCCTCGCCAACAGAGGTATTCATCAGTCTATTGAACAACCCGCTCATCTTCCTCACGGGAGAAGAAAAGAGCGGAGGCACCATAGACAGAGACACAGCGCTTCCACCAGGCACCGGTGTAACACCTACAAAACCTGGAGGAGCGATAGGAGCATTACCCGCAGCTCGACCAAGCACGCCGGGAGAGCCCTGTGCCGCAGCTGGGTTTTCCCCTAACAAGGCCGAAGCTCGTCGCTGAGCCTCAGACTCTCTTGTTGACAGTGGCGTAAACCCTGTCATCGCATATGGACTGTACATAGGCAGAGGCCCCGCTCGACTGGACTGCTGCTGCTGCAAAGCTTGCTGCTGCAACTTCAGTGAACGCTGCAACTGCCGCTGTTGCTCCAAGGACTGTTGCAACTGTTGTTGTTCCTGCAACTGTTGCTGCTGCAACTGTTGTTGCTGCAACAATTGTTGTTGTTCCAACTGCTCATCCAACTGCTGCTGGTGTAACTGCTGAGCGGGCAACTGGGACAGAGTCTGTAGCATCATAGGGTTGAATCGCCTAGGCGAAACAACATTCATTTGGACATTAGGATTCATTACTGAATCCCAATTATCAAAGGCAGGAGTTGGCTGCACACACTCCTTTACCGCTACCGCTTTAAGTGGAGTAGCTTCCTTGACTGCAGCAGCTGCTGGCGCAGTTGAAATAATCTGCGGCAACGTCCGCTGCTGCTGTGGCAACTGCTGTTGCACCTGTTGTTGCGACAACTTCTTAGGGGACGACTGAACCAAAGCCACAATAACCTCCTCCTTCGTGGGTTCTTCCTGTACAGCCTGAGTGGTCACGGCTTGCGACCTCACAAGAGAAGCAGTATGCTGTTGGAGTAGATCAGCCATTATCTTTGCCAAGTCTGATTTCCGCACAACATCAGACTCAACGTCCTCCTTCACTTTCTCAGCTTTCTTTCGTTTCTTCTCAGGCTCTCCGTCACCGCTTTCATAAGCGGTCAAGCGACACCTCAGGTCAAGGATTGTCTCCCTTGATATCTTATCCTCCCTCTTATAGTAATCTAGCTGCCTAGTAAGATCCTCAATGCGGGCACGCATAGCGGGGATCTCTGCAGCCGCGGCTCTGATTTCCACAATGTCAGCCACAGGCGCCAAAGCAGCTATCACAGCCAGTCTAACCGCTTCTACCGAAATATTAACGGCCTGACTAATAGAATCGGAGACATTCTTCAAGCTCCTATCTACATCCATAGCGGCTGTCGCTAAATTCTCATCTGTTGGCAGATAAGGCAAAACAGGCACAGGAACATTGTCCGTCACACCCGCTCCATCTAACATACACCGATCAGTGGCTATTTCACCAGGGGCTCCCGCAGCAGCAGCTGGCTGATTTAGCGCCGCTACAGTAGAGTTGTCCTTCGGCCGTGCACCAGTCAAGACAGCCGCAATGGTAGCTTGAGAGGGTCCAGGCTTTGACCAAGCATTTCTAGAAGGAGCAGGGGCATCGATTACCTTCCTAGCAGAAGCCCTCCTTGCTTCAGAGGCACTGGCTCTCATCTCCAGTTGCGCGCGATGTCGACCAATGGTCATCACACGATCCAAGTCATACCTCCCCATCCGCGCAAAACGTACACAACCTAAGTTTGCAGTCTCCTGCTCCAAGACTCTAAAACTACCTGCCATATCCTTTGCCCACTCTAGCCCATTCCTATGGCCAGTGTTGCGGTTGATCAAGTGGCGCACAAGATCAGAACGCCTGTCCAATCTCACACTGCAGGAGTGAGCGTGTGGACACGTGTAAAGTTGCACCGCCGGGCAATGCTCCTCACACAAGTGGCGATAGAACCTCTCCCGGGTGCGGTAGACCTTAATCCCATTAGGATTAATTTCCTTACCCAGGTATCTACACCAAGTAAATGGGCACCTATAGCCAGGCTTCCACAGCAAAGGGGCTCCATTCAACTTGTCCATAATAAGATCTATAATTTCCTGATGGCCATCTGCTTTCCCGGTACGGGACTTGAGGTAGTGGAACTTATCCTCATAGCGGGGCATTATTGGAGGATTTTTCCAATAATTACCCAGAACCTCATCCTCATCATCCAACTCAGGGTTCACAAGGACTCCATCACCCTGCTTCGGAACAATGTTCGCCATGTTAGTAGGGCTTAACTCCACCTCCAACTTATCCTTCAATCGCCAGCGCGCCTGATGGCGAACTGGGTTCGCACTATCTGAAGTCTTCTTGGGGGTGTTTTTCCAAGCCGGCTTAGCCAAAGCCCGTCTCACATCCTCCACAGAGTTAAGTCCAGGGCCGCCTGAGTGGGAAGCGCGTGACTGGTCACTATACTCAGTAGAAGAGCCGCGAGAGCTAGTACTCCCGTCCCTACTGCCACTCTCCTTGACCACAGTCTTGCTCTTCTCCCGCCCTCTCTTAACTTCCAACTTTGGTTTTCCCTTGGGAGAATTAAATTCTTTTTTCGACCTCGTCTTACCGCCATCAGGTTTTGCTTTGTCATCTTGTTTTCCTGACTTGGCATTACCCGACGCAGACGTAGTCTTAGCCTTTCCAACATCTGAACTCTCGTCCTTCTTTACAGTCTGTTTGTCTGATTTCGCAGACTCAGGGGCAACTACTGGTTCAGGACCAGCTTTCTTCAAAGTCTTCCTCTTAGGCCTGGAAGCAGCAGCGCCTTTGGAAGGCAACTGCTCTTCCCCCTCACTCTCGTCCGACTCCACGATCTTGGCAGACTTGACAGGCTTAGACTTCCTTCGCCTAGTCTTTTGAAGCTGCCATTCTGCTGCATCTTGACGATCTTGCGCCTTCTGCAGCTCAATCCTCTCTGCTGCCTCTTGACGATCTTGCGCCTTCTGCAGCTCCATCCTCTTTTTCTCAACTCTCTCATAGTCAGCCTCAATCTCTGCGGTCATCTCCTGATACCAGTCTTCTTTCAGGGAATGTTCCTCAGAGCGGGTCTCAGCGCGGGTCTCAGAAGTCACAGCCGCCGCGTCCGCGGCTGTGGACTCCTGTTCACCACCTGTACAAGGTCTGTCTTCGGGTACCTTCTCCACGCCAGCCGTTGACGAGTCAACTTCCATGGCCGTCGCCTCCTCCCTATCAGACATCCTGACTTGATCACTCAAATCAGAGTATCCAAGCCAGGTTACAAGTTCTCTTGAAACACCTAGTCAACCAACCGAACAACAATCTGGGAAAACAATGCTTTATCGGGGGGATAAACCAAGCAATCTAGATCACATACAACTGGCAGTGAAAACACGTCTGGCGTGTCCACTAACCGAGCGTACTCTGCAGACCTACGCTCTCGCCAGTTCCCGTGACCTAGTCCCGCGACGCCCCATCCAATCAGAGGTCTTTCTTCCGTCTAAATATAGCATCGCTACCCTGTCGCCGAGTGGTACACACTAGAGTGCACGTGCCACGAGTAGTATTGTCCCTGCCTGCCCCGCTACCTAGCAGGCATACACACATACCATCCAGGCACCTGGGCTCCCGAGCAGAACCCAATACACTACCAATAATAGCATAAAATATCATTAGAAAACACAACTAAGCAGTTTCTCCCTACTTTCCGTGGGGTGTATTGCTTCGGCCCAGTCACATATCCCAGTAGGTGTAAGGACAATGAGAGGCTACATGCCCTACCAGTCAGTCAATTTTCCAAATCAATTTCAATGCCAAAACCACGTATAGTAAGCTTGAAACTGTTTTTATTATTTCACACAAAAATCACACCAGAGAGGAATAAATCCCCTCACCATGTTTGATGTGAGATATCATTCTACCAGTACTTCTCGTTGTGTCATTTTTTGTTTTCCTCTGCACCTCATACAACTGATTCACTCACTCGTAGCCAAGTCGATCAGGGGCTTGCCTATGACGCTTAGGCCTGTCTTCCAAATACCCTGATCTTAACAGATTACCCATAGTCTTAGCTAATGGTGAGCCCTCTTCCTCTTCCTCGTCACCTGAATCACTAGAACTCTCAGATTCCACAGCCGCTTCGCCCTCACCCACTCCCGCGGCCACACCCGACGGTGGGTCTGCCACAGCAGATGGTTTCTTAGGTGGGCGGCCGCGCTTCTTCACGTGTCTCACAATCTTATCTGCAGGAAGCACTGTCGGAGCGTGCCGACCGGGTATGACACGTCCCTGAGGATTAATCCTCAAGTAGTCTTTCCCTGCTACCTGCTGCTTTTGATATTCAGGAGCTCTATGCAAGTTTACCGCCTGGACGGGAGTACCGTCTGCATCAAAAGCCAATTTGAGTAAATCTCCATTCCATCTGAGAATCCCTTCTTCGGTTCTGAGTTCATAGGTAGAGCCTTGCACGCGCCTTACAACTTCAAAAGGACCATCCCATTTGGGACCATATTTCTTTTGAGCCATAGGCGTCGCATATCTCCAAACTACATCTCCAGTTCTAAATACTTTTGGTCGGGCCCGTCTATCGAAATACCTCTTCTGGTATACAGCCGAATGCCCCAGGCGTTCTCTGACAAACTTATGCCCTCTTAACAACAAGGACCTGATCTCCTCCACAAACACATTGCGGCAGGGAAAATCAACATCTCCTGTTAGAGTACCATAAATAATGTCAGCCGGAACGGTTAATTCGGTGCCAAATACTACCAGATTAGGAGTACACATAGTGCTTTTATGCACAGCGCCCCTATATGCGTGCGCAATACAAGGCACCAACAAATCCCAATTCAGATCTTCAAACTGTGTCATGCAGGAGAGCTGCTCTACAAGGACTCGATTCCAACGCTCTACCTGTCCATTTGCCTGAGGTCTATAGGGTAGAGACATCAATTGCTCGATATCTAACAGAAGCAACAATTCCTTCAACAGTGCTGAACGAAATTCAGGCGCCCCATCTGTCTGGAGAGAGACTGGTGGACCATATCTCAATATCCATTCAGTAAACAAAGCCATCGCACAGGTAGCGGCTGTGTGATCAGGAAGCGGATAAGCTTCAGCCCACTTAGAAAAATAGTCTGTGACAACCATCACACAGCTATTTCCTCTAGGGGTTCTCCTAAATGGACCAATAATATCCAAAGCAATGCGGCTCCAGCGCACACCATGGATTTCTTTCTTCAACGGGGTTATACCTTTACCACCCCTGCTCTTACAAGAAGCGCAAACTTCACAGCCGCGCACCCAGTCGGCGATATCTCTCTTCATCCGGGGCCAAACAAACTTTTGTCTCGCCGCCTGATAAGTTTTAAACTCGCCAAAGTGAGCTGCAAGCTTACTCCCATGCAAAGTACGGAATAACTCTCTTCTCAGAGACAAAGGTACCAATACGCGTGTATATACAACTCCGTTGTCGCTTTCCCAATCTAAGCAAAGCAACTCTTTATCCACCTTTAGAAATTCTATTCTATTCATATAGTAACAGAACTCTCCCCCCTCAGCCAACAAAGCTTTATTGTCTGGCTTCGGAGTCAAACCCTGTACTATAGACTTAATCCTTGCCAAAACATCATCTTCCTCTTGCGCTACCTTCAATCTATCACCCGCCAATGAGGAAAAGATATGATAATTGACAGTCATCGTGGCTACCACTGCATCATGCGCGCCACAGTCTAAGCAATCGTCACGAGGACATCTTCTTACTGGCAGTCTTGAAAGCGCATCCGCATTTATGTGTTTGCGGCCTGGCCGATGAACAATTTGATCCTCACGCAACCCATAATGCTGCAAGGTGGTTAACCATCTTGCAAGCATACCCGACGGATCACGGAAATTCATCAGCCACCGAAGTGAAGCATGGTCAGTTCTCAGTTTAAAATCTTGCTGGCCAATGATATAGTGTTGAAACTTAGATAAATAAGTTAAAACAGCTAACAATTCTCTTTTCGTGGCACAATAATTCTGCTGTGCTTTGGACAATGAATTACTGGCGTAACTCAAAACCACTTCCCTAGCATTCTGA